>NDXZ01137835.1:0-10124 GCA_003055125.1 Paykullia maculata | reverse complement strand
TGTGCCACATTTTGCATCACTGTTTCTTACTATAACGTTATACGATTGTTAAAATTAAAGGTGTTACCAATATTTTTCAAGTAGGTTAGTTAAGCTTAAGCACAAAGCCAACTGCGGCTACACAACTACACAATTACAGTAGATACAATTGTTGGCGTATGGTTAACTATTAATTACAATGAAAACGACAGCTTTTATGCACTTATATGACATTTTATATTATATTTGCAGTACTTTACCTTTTTATTGTCGCTTACGGATACGGATATTCATATAAAAATTGGCAAAAATAATCGTCTTCATATAAACGTGTGTATTTTAGTTTTGAAAGATTGTGGTCTGTAGACTGCTTTCGTCTATGTACTTGCAGTACAGAGCATAAAACACAAGATGAAGGCAGGCTACCGGTTGAATTAGGTTGAAGATGAAAAATTGGCAAATGGCAGAGTAAAATATAAATCGTTAATAATACCAATACAAATTTAATTCTATGTATTTAAAAAAGGTAACCGGTATTGATACAGATACTGGCTTATTTCGATTCGCAAAACATCGCTATTCGAATACCGTTTCCTTTAGTATCGGCATTATATCGGTGTTATTTCTGTAGAGAATGTAGGTATGTTAAATATGTTTAATTGATAGTTTTGTTAAACTCAAAAAAGTATTTAAAAAATAATAGGGGTATTCGTTTATTCGCTTTAACTTTAAATAGGTATTTTATGAAAGTTTACGAGTTTAAGAGGTATAAGAAGCATTTAAGCGATTAAACAAATACCCCTAATATTTTTGTAGCTAATACCGGCCGGTGTGTAAAAACCGATACCGGCATATGTAATGATATAATCCAAACATCGTTACCGATACAGATATTACACGCTTTTAAATACCATTTTTTAAATTTGTTAAAATCGATACTTTAAATTAGAAAAATGTTTTTTATTATCTATTTATTTTTGTTTATTGTCTTATTTGCTAAATTTTAGCTTGATGGATTGAGCCAACTAACAAACACAACCAACGAAAATCAATTGCCGACAATTGACTAACGTAAAAGTCGTATTCATTTTTGAATATCTTAAAAATTATCGAGAATCAAAGCTTTTAAATCGGTCTGATAGACCGACATATGCAAATGGGTCTCACAAAAATGAAAATAATCAGGAAGGTTATATGTTAATAAAAAAACAAGTAAGAGCGCTATATTTGCCTATATAAAGCTGCAAGACAATAATTTTTTTGTGTAAAACAAAATTTTTTTTATGTGGGAAAAAAAGGCAGTCGTCTATTTTTGCTTATATCTCAGCTGATTATTAATGGATCTTGCCAGTTTTCAATATAGATTTTCGCGAACATATTTCCAAAATTTTGATACCTCATACAACACTGGGTGACCTATGGGAGCTACGAAACAACATACACACGGACAGACGGACAGACGGACATGACTAAACCGACTTCCCTATCTATAAGGATCCAATATATATATACTTTATAGGGTCGCAAATTAATATTGTAGAAATTACACACGGAATGACAAACCTATATATACCTTTACCACAAGTGTGAAGGGTATAATAACAAAAACTAAAAATATTTAAGAAAACTGCGAACTCTTAGAAATTTTTTACATGCAATCATTCTGCCTCCTGACCTAACGACAGGAAAAAACGTTCTTTTAAAAAAAATTTTTAAATGATTAAACGTTTCAATTGGTGGCCAAATATAAAATAACAATTTTAAGTAACACAACATAGGTATTGGTTTTAGATTAATCACTTAAAAAGCCATTAACTAGTTAATTTTTTTCTTTAACATTGATTATATGTTTTCTTATTCTGTTGTAGATAGACTTAGTTAAAAATACAAAAAAAAAACAAAAACAAGCAATCGCGTTATTAGTTGAAAGTGATGTTTATTAAGCTGATTTAATTACAAATAATGTGATTTTTCCAACAACATTTTTTTTCTAATTTAATGCGTTTTCTACAAATAGCTTAGAATAGAGAAATTTTTCTGAATTAGCCTCATCTTGATTAGTGAAAAAATATGCCTTTAACCCTAAAAAATACGACTTTAAAGTTTAAATTGCTAAAAGACAGGTTTTGTGGTATTTTCAAGACAAATTTTCCTTTAACTGAAAACTTTGTTTCAACTTTATTTAGCAACACTTTGAGCGCCTTCAACTCCCAATCGTTGCCCTCGGATTTTTTCTGTGTTACATCGACATGAAGTAACTAAGTATGCGTGTCTTTACGCATTTTTGTTTACTTTTTTTATTGCGTTTTTTCTTAAATGTTGTAAAATTCTTGAAATGTTTTTTTTATTTTTTTAACGCTGTTTTCCTGCTTTTGTCTTGCATCTGATGATGACGTATTTAGTTAGGACTTTTTATCTTCGTCTGCGACGACTCTTTAGTGGTGAATTGTACAAAATCTCACACAAATCAAATTGTGATCGTGCTCAATGGAGTTGCAATTTTTATTTTGTTATTGTGGTCCATGTTGCAGGCATTCTGATGCTTTTTGCTGTTGCATTTTAGTTCTTGGATCGTGCTTATGTGCCAATCAAAGTGCCATGATGAAGTTACAATTTCTTTAAATGTTCGTCTTTTTTTTGCTTCGATTTGTTTCTGTTTATATTGCAGTCGTCTCAGGCGCTACAGATGCGAGTGTGGACAAAACAGACAGCAAACACAATAACACATCAGTTTAAAACATATTTCATGATTTTGTTGTTGCCTAGACAAAAGCTCAACTAAAAAGCAAACTCCATTTATCGATTTCTCTTGTAATGCAATCGATCGAATGTGTGTACGTTTATAAGCAGTCGCTTGATTATGATATGAAAAGTCAGTTTAGCTCGGCTAGTAAGATTACATTTAAATAGGTTTATCTCATGTTCTATCTTGTTATCTTGGTCTAATTTTCGACTAAGAAATCATTAAAAATTATAGGTAATTCACATTTAAATATATGCCAACCATTTCTTAGGATCTTGGAAAATCGTAATATTAACTTTTTGCCTAAAGGCGAATTTCATATATTTGAAACGAAAAAAAATTAACAGCGCCGATCAGCAATGCAAAACTAATTTTTTATTTGGCAACGGAACGAAAGCAATATCGCGTAGTTTGTTTTTTAGTAACTAAAACTTAAGTTTGCAAAATTTTTTAATTTAAACTTATTAATAAAAAATAATAATAATAAATTTATATGAACAAATAATTTCAATAGTGGAAATTTCATTATGATTCCTTTTTATATGCTAGAACGGCGGTTGGGCAAGATCCTTTTAGTTAAATACAATTCAAGCTATATATCAGTCATCAACATGTACGTGTAAGTCATACTTCAATTATAGCTATTTCCTTTTGTCTTTTATTTTATTATGTTGTTACTTAGAATCTGAAATTTGCAGTAAGTTATTAAAAGAATTAATATTTCCGCCTAAATATACGGTAGCCTAAATAACTCGCCCCACATATGGGTACGGTAAATTCCTTAGTGTAATATTTCAAGTTTTTTCGCAAGTTTAGGAAGTAATTTAAATCGCTTGAATTAAAACATATGTATATTATCACATTTATGTGCTAAAACTGTCACAAAAACCTCTCACTAAGATAAAAAAAATTTAACAATTAAACATTAAAATCGTTTTACATTAAGAGATTTTAATCATTTAATATAATTAAAAATCAGATTATTTTGCTTGTTTGCTACTTTTTTCTTTAACTTAAATACCTGATGTTTAACAATAAATTATATTTTATAAAACGAGGGCTTGTCTTTGCAGTCACCCTCTCACTCTTGCTCATTATCTTCTTACTGAAAATCTATCAATATAATGATATCAATAATAAATTAAGGGGGGGTTTTCAATTTATTGTGACTGTGATTGTTGTTATGTGACAATTAGATTTATTATCAGAAAATGTTGTTTAACTGATTCACTGTCAAAGATAAGATATTTTGATGTGTTTTTAACGTTCATTTGTTTGTATATTTAATGCATTTTGTTAAGAGAAGAAACAAAAAATGATTACAAATCAAAATCGTTTGTGTAGTTTTTTTTTGCTTTGTTCCTGCTCAATTCACTGGTTTATTCGTTGATTTGTTTCAATTTTATTCAGTTTTTAATTTTTACTGTCCGAATGACTGTTACTTGACGTTGCTCTTTTATTTTCTTATTTAAGTTATATTTCGTGTGAGTGTCTATTTTTTGTTACCTGTTACCTTTCATTCAATATCTTGTATTGTTTTTATAACTTTATGCACGCGTTACAAAATGTTTAAACAAGTTAAATATACTTAAATATAGTATGTACCAATGTAGAATTATTTAAAAGTATTTGTAAGTGTGTATGACTAACTACATGTAGCTAGATATTCCCAATGGTAATAATATTACATTGTACGTTTGTCTTTAAAACCAACTCAACAATCTTTAAGATGCACGTCTTGATTTAAAAGAAAGGAAAAAATAATAATAAAACTGAATACAAAAACAGCCAGTTCCATACAACAGTCGGGGTATGAAGACAAAAAAAAGCTAAAGCGATATGGATAAAGTATCTAGATTTTGTAGTTGTTTCTCCCCTGACGCAATCATTTAGTAAAGCTTAACTTAAAAATGTTTAGTTTTTGAAGCGAAAAGAGTTCACATGTGTATTGTGTGTGTGTGTGTGTGTGTAACAGAATTGAAATGGTTTTTGGATAACTGGCCTCCTCTAGATCAACAATAGCACACAGCAACGAGCAGCCAGTAAGCTTGCCAACCAGCCATGGTAAGCAACCAGTATTAGTACCACTCCATACATCTTTTGGTACTTTTTTGCTATTAATGCTAAAGTATATTAACTGTCAAACTTTGACAGCGCAAACTGATTGTGTGAAGTGGTGTTGAACTTTTTAACAGGTGCAAGTAGAGAATATCTGCCGTTCTTCAATACACAGACTTTTCTTTCAAATCCACTTTAGCTTCAGCTTCTTCATCTACTACTAACGCTTGCTTAACCCTTTCTGAACACAATTTTTCCTGCGAGCCGATTTAGCTTTTTTAACACAATCTAGTTGCTTCACTTGTCATTAACCCAACGGCCAATGACCAAAAATATATACATACGTTAGTCAATGACCGGGTACCCCGGTACCGCTTTGTACTTGTTTGTACGTTTGTTTGTATCGTTATATGAAATATTATGTTTTCGCATTAAATATTTTTTAAAAACAACTTTGTTGTTCTAAAAACTTGATCCCTTATACAATTCTGGGCGACCTATGGGAGCTACAAAAACTTGATTCCACTGTATGGGTACCTGGGTACCCGGTCAATGGACTGGCGTAAGTGTCGAATGTGAAACTGTTTTACAAATTGATCTAATTAATAATATTCAGGTATGTGATAAAAAATGATCGTTTTAAAAAGCAAAATCAATATTGAAAACGATTTAGATGTGATAAATTCTGATTGATTTTATTTTCCATTTTTATTCTATCCCGTATGATTCCACTACAAAAATACAATTATAAGTATAATATGCAACTCTGCATTTGTTTAGTACAAAGTAAAAATTGTTATAAAAATAAATAACACAAAATTGTTTAAAAATGAAAAATTTCTTAAAATATAATTAGAATAATATGGCATTTGCTGTAGCAGCAGCATTAATATTATTGGAAGAAGAACATAAAAATGAAAATGTGAGAAGAAAACAATTGCGAGATACTTCAAATCCGTTGGACTTACCAGAAGACATATATGTTTGTAAATGTATTTTTACTTTAAGTAAATATTTTGTCATTTTTATGCAGATTAGTTCAATGTTACTGATTAAATAAAAAAGGCTTCATAATGGTTTTAAATTAAATTGCAAACCACCAGACAGAGTCTTCAATTCCACTGACATTACAACTGGCAGCTGCACTTAGATTTTTTGCAGATGGTTCCTTTCAGAGATCTGTTAAAAATGATGCATATATTTCAATGCATCGAACAACTGTATCAAAATTGCTAACAAAACTTCTACCTTGCCAGGTAAGAAAACTCTGTCGAAAGTTTATAAAATTGAAGTCAAATGAAGATTTTCTACATCAATTTTATCGCCTCCAGTGAAACCATTAGCCAGATCCATATGATTTTGCATAAAATCAATTAATGCATTTTCCTGACGTTAATTCTTGTGCATTTCCCATAAATACAAATGTAAAATTATTTTCTAAAATATTTTTTTTTATAAAAACAATTTACTTACATTTTAATAGTATTTTTAAATAAAAAATCTTAAAAATGACACTTGATTCAAACTTGCTTTCAAAACAATTTCAAAATGATATTGTCGTTTTTTGTCACGTAGCATAACGATTGCTTTTTACTTGAAACAAAACGAAATATAAAATCGATTAAACAAAACGATGATAGCACATGCATCACATCTTTTATTGTTTTCAAATCGTTTTTGTGTCTTAATAGTTTTTCATCACATACCTGTTTTTTTTTTTTTTTTGTTTAATGTTTATAAACGCCTTAATTGCGAAGAACTGAAGTTTTATTGCAATACCTTTATTATTATAGAATTGTGAGCATTGTTAAGCTGAAAAAGGGTACCCGGTCCTTGACCGTAGGGTTAAGTAATTATCAAAGTTTCGACATTTAATTTCGGCTTATACGATCTAATTAGTTAATATTTACTTCAAAACAAACTGCACCCTAAGACTCCCTCTGTAGTATGACAGTCTCAGAATTTTTCATGGCTACTTTTTCATTGTCTCTTCCCTCTTCACAAACTACGTTTGTCTGATTTATTTCTTTAAATAAAAATTTTGTCACAAAAGGATTAATATTCGCACTAAAATACTTGCTGCTGTAGTCCATCACTTGTGGCAGTTTCCAATACTCTTTTTGTTTAAAATCTTAAAATGTTGTTGAAATGTGTCCTTTTTGTCAGTTTTATTTGTTTTTTTTTGCAGTTTGTGTTACAATTATTATTAGTTACTGATGCTGCTGTTACTGTTTAGCTTTGGTGTCATTTACTATTTATAATTTAATACAATTATCAAATAAAAATCATGTACATATATTTTCACAACTATAAAGTAATAAAAACCAATTGAAAAGAAAAAAGTTAAATATATTTCCCGCTGTTTCCGTAGGTGATTGATTATATTTACCATTTTTAAATGCTAATTTTGAAAACGTTTGCCAATTATAGCTCGATGAATGTCTTAAGAATAGAAATGCGAAGGGATTTATTTCAATTGATAATACACGACAATAAAAAACAAAAACAGTCAATCGTATTTAAAAATTTTTTTTTTATTAGAATTGAAAGAAATATGGGAATAGTTGACATGGCTCAAAGTGGCAAGTGCACTCAGAGAAAAAACATAAGGGAAATAGTAACAGTAACGGAACAAATAAAATTCCAACAATAATGATAATTTAAAACGACATAAATTTAAATTTCATCAAGGACATTTAACTCCTTTATTTTAAAAAAGTTTGCATCATTACTTCATACATAAGCGATTATAACTAACCTCCATACTAAATGGCTAATGGATATTTGAAAGAAAGATTTGTTAGGAAATCATAATCATTTTATTCAAATTTTCGCCAAAAGTTATATTAACTGTTTGAAATAACGCACAATTGCGAAGCTGATAGTGGCCAACACATACATACATAAATTCCCTAAATAAAAACGTTACAAACAATTAAATTTCCATATACATATGTATGTACATAATTCTTAGCCGCACTTGACCATGAGTTAAAAGTATAAAAAGTTATTCACTTGCGGCCCCATAAAGTATATTTATTTCAAAAGGGTAGTCAATTTTGCGATGTCCGTTCTTTAATAAAGCCTATTTGTCTTAAATGAAGAAGTTTTCGTCTAAACTTATCATTCTTGCATCAAAAACTTTTGACACCCCTACGGATTGATGCAGAATACTTACATTTTTTTAAGGTGTACGTTTTAGTAATTATGGTTTTAAAATAATGAAAATATGCATAATTAAAACGACTCATCTTCTAAGAAAAATTATACTTTAAGTCGTAACATCTTGTTCGTCCTCAGTTTTAATAAAATAGTTGGAATTCTTATACTTGTAAGTACTATTTTCTATTAATTTTTAAAAAATGTCAAATTAGTTTAATTCGTCTTTACTTTGCTTATGTTTTTATAATAAATTCGTCCTAAAAAAATTTAATAAATAAAAAAATTAATGCGACTTTTTGGCAACGCGGTAATTTCTAATGCAGAAATATCAAGCATGTACTCTCTAATTTTTTTCTTTTTAATATTCTCTATATAGCAAGATACTATAAATCAGGTAGCAGGAAAGGAAGGATTTTTTTAACAATTTTTTAAAAGAAGGCACTACTGTTGTTAAGTAAAAAGAGAACATTATTTTTTTTATATGGAGTTTGACAGAATTTATAGCAAAAAAAATATCAGCTGGCATCTGATTAATTGTATCATGCTTTATAGTTTAAATTTTCTGATTTCTGAGTGATGCCAACCTAAAAACTGTCTTTTATGTAGATATGACATCAAGAGGTGGTAGTCTTCTAGCAATCATACTTTAAAAAGAGTGTGGATCTACCACTCATATTTTTCGAGCGTTATGAGGACACACTTAATTAGTTTTCCGCTTGCATAAAAAGTACTTCACCGTTTGCAACGAGTATTAAAAATATGTTCCTGCTAACGTTGTCTTTATTAGAAAAGTAAATAGTTTGCATTTTTTATAAACGCTACAAGCTAGAGTTGGCATCACTAATGGCACTTATCCTAAGTCCCATTCAAATTTTAGCACCGCCACCGCAATATAGGGAAGTGCAACATCTTTGTAAATTTAGTACTGTTGTGAATATTTTTACAAATTGACAATATTTTTACTCTAACAGCTAATAATAATAAAATCAAATAAATAAGCACTAATAATTATGTATCAATTCAAAACAGAAAAAGATTTGATTTAACAAACATTTAGAGACATTTAAAAATTGTTATTTGTCTGTTTTATATTGTAGATAAATTTTCCATATATTTTTAAACAGTTTTTCTCTTCGCTTTTCATGCTTCAAGTAATCATTTACATATTTAAAATTAAAAACATAAATATTTTTCTCAATTTGTTTTTGTAAAAAAAAGCCTACTCAAAATATGTCGTCTTTGTTGTTTAGTAAACTGACAAATATACAACAACAAAATAGTTGAAAGAAATTATAATATTCTTGGCACCATTTCATGAAACAAAACTGACAAATATTTTGTTGCATGTTTTAAGTTTCAGCTTTTTTGCATTCTTTTTGTTGTTGTTGAGTTTTTGCTCTTCCACTTAAAGAAATTTTTTACTGTCAGTTTTTCTTTTGTTTTTGTTGCTGATATTTCTTTATCATATTTGAGGACTTAAATAATTCATTTAAGTATTTAATTTTACTATTTTTCTTCTTTTTATTTTTGTGAGTGTATGTGTAAGTGCATAAGTGAGTAACTATATCTTAAGTCTAAAAGATTTGCTTATGCTTCAGCTTACTGAAGGCTAACATTTCTGTGACAGGCCATGAACAACAAAAACAACAAACAAAACGTTGCGAGAAACACACTCTCGGAAAGAAAATTTAATAAGAAAAGAAAAGCGAAATCAAAAAGTTTTATATTTAGCTACTACCACTATTTATTTATTTTTTCTTTTTTTGGCTTTTACACTTAAAGAAAATTGCGTTCGATGAAGTAACTTAAGTATTTGCTACAATAATAACAAAAACATTTACACTTCGAAAGATCATCATGTAAAATCTACAATGACTATTGTTATTAGTAACTTTTGTTATGTAAAGTAATGCAGAGTGTGTCAATTGATCATTTGACAATTACATACATTCCAGCAAAAACTGGGTAATGAATTGCTCTTACTCAATAGCATACCTTGCAATGAGTATAACATACCGTCTGCATTACTTATAAGTAGTTTTCTAATAACAAGATTATATTGGGAAACGTAATAATTTATTTCTCAGATATCTGAAAAGAAATAAAAGCTGCATACACGTTGGTTGAAAAAAATGTTAGGAGCCACTTGAATTAACTGTTATGATTCTCATTTGGGTTAACA
>NDXZ01137827.1:2656-14368 GCA_003055125.1 Paykullia maculata | reverse complement strand
AAATGTTTGCTTTTTTGCACGATATGCACGACTTGCACGGCTCGCACTGGTAGTTTGCATCGAAGAGTGAGTTCCGCTTATATAAAATTATACAATGATATAAATTAAACAAATCTTTTTTCCCATTAAGTGTTTGTATTTTTAAATGAAATTCATTAACTATACTATGTACTTAGAAGTAAAAAACATTATATATTATAGCGACCTAAAAATAAGTAAAATAAGTTGGTTTTTTTAGATCTATATTTACGAGTATCAAAACAAACAAAAAATTTTCATCCAAAAATCATAAAATAATTAGAAACCCCTGATAGAAGAACTACTTTGGTGGTATCAAGAAATGCGTTCCAAATTTGTTGCTCAAAACGCTCTTTCCACACTCACCTCTCAATATTTTCGTTCAAAACCCGGAAGCTATCAGCGCCGAAAGCAAATAAAGATTTTATATGTACATTTTCTGCCAGAAAAAAGTATAGCTTTAAGCTAAAAAAAATGTTTTGATTTTATTGTTAATAAGATCTCAGTTTTTTAAATCTATTGTCCAAATATTTTCTTACCCTTTTATCATTTAACATAATCGAACTAAGTCTTCAATATTTATCTTTAAATCATATATCAACCGTTAAAGGTTACAGGCACCTACTGAGTAAATATATATATTCTCTCTTTATGATTCGTATTCTCCACAATATTTTATAATAATGCTTTTAAAAAAGTTCTATTAAAAATAAATTGAAAATCAAACACATTAAGGCAAAATGGCTTTTTTAAGTAATGTTTGTGTTTACGAGATAGTTGTAACGAGATTTTCAGTGACTCCAGGTTGGGGAGTCAAAATAAATTAAGGCATTGCTAAAATAAGTTCTTGAAACAAGCTAAAGATAGATTTTAGTGGATTAGTATGGCTAACCCAGCAAAAAACGATGCTTCCTCGGAAGCAGCTTTATAAGGCAGCGTGTGTTGTGCAGCGCTTCCAGTTCTAATGAAAGATTACTTGAATTTTGTATGAGATTCCTCGCATAGAGGCTCTGCATTATAGCTTCTTAATGAAATTTTTGAAAAAAACTGCTGAATATATTCATTTTCCGCATCACTTTTGTAAGCTAGTGGCAATTGTCAAGCAAGAAAAGAAGCAGTAGGGATGCACTAGTCACATTTACTGCTTCCAAATTAAGATTTTTTTGCTGGGTAAGTAAATTGTTTATTAAAAAGAAATGAGTTGAGTTAAAATCGTTTAAAAAATGTTTTTTTGTATCACAGATTACTTGCAAATAAACAACTTGTTGAAGCAAACCTTTAAAAGCTACTAATAACAAATTTTCTACACTAACGCATACAGAAAATTATTCAAGTAATTTCTTAAGTGTTAAATTAAAATATAAATAAAAAATTATTCACATATAACCACCCTCGCATGAAGCATAATATTTATAAATGCAATCGGTAGCTTTTGTTTTATCTACAGGCATAACAATCCATATTAAAAATGCGACTTTAATATGTTTTCTTAAACATCAACACACATGTTTGTACCTACATATATATAGAACACAAATTTAAAGATATACATACATACATACATACCTATATATAAAATTCAGTAAATATATACTAGAAAATACCTAAAACGGGTACATAAAAATGTATATGTTTACACTAACATGTTTATATGTATCATAAATCTGAATTGTAATAAAATATTTTATTTATTTATTATTTTTTACTCCCTATATGATCTGTATATGAGTAAACAACAACAAATACAAAAGAAACGTTGAAATTATATCGCTATAAGCAAAAGCCTTTTTATTGTTTTCTACACTTTACTATTGTTTTAATGTCTGTATATTTCTATTTCTCACTGAAATGGTTTTTGTTATCACAGCATTCGTATTCTTATGTTTTTGTTTTACTTTTTTTTTTTGTTTTAATTTGTGTCTGTGTGTGTTGATTTTATGATCATTATGATTTTCTGCCGTTTCATATCATTGTTGTTTACTTTCATTTTTATATTTTTCCATTTTGAAACTGACTACAGTCGTTGACATATTTTTATTATTGTGACACTACGTTTTTTTGTATAAAGTGTAGTGAGTCTAGAATACAAAATATGAACGATTATTATTATTGTTATTTAGAAGATTTAAAAAACGTTCATACATATATGTATTTTAACAACACTTTGTTTTCTAAGAGCAAAATGTCAGTGGAGTAGGTCAAATGGAGCGCAGGAAATGTTCTAAGAAAAGAGTATTTTTATTTATAATATATGAAATGTAATACATACATATATGCACATACTTATACAAATTATTGTGTTATAATAATATTGCTTAAAATGCGACTGAATATTGTTCATATGTCGAGACTGACATAAGTGGAAATTTTGCAAATTATAATTAGTTGTTCGAAAGAGATTACTTTTTTTATTTGTATACATAAATTTACTTTATAGGGTTGCAAATGAATATTTTAGAAACTAAAAACGGAATGACAAACCTATATATCGTCACAAAAAATGCAAAACACCATATCTTACATCTGAAAAATTTTACAGAAGAAGCAAAAAACAAAAAAGTGCTACCAAGTTTCTCAATAAATTTAACGCTTGAAACAAATTGTCATATACTAGCATAGTGTTAGTAAGGGCTTCTTGCCCTTAATAAATAATCGCATTTGTAAAGAGGGCATTTTTGTTATTTTTTAATAAAACGGTTGTCCATGTTTGGGAAATTTCTAACTGGCATTTAAAGGATTAAAAGTTTCACATTTGAAGATCGGTCTATAATTAGTGTTAGCTTTTGCATAATGCTTATTTCCAAATAGCACCTAAGGACTTACAAATCTATAAACAATTATAATCAAGATAAAATTAACTGCAAGTAGGTCTTCTGTAAGTTCTAGTTTCCACAATTTCGAATATTGCTTAAATTTTAAAGAAACTGTTAAAAATTAACGAAAATTTCAACTTAATTTGTATTCAATGTCAGATTAGTAACCAAAAATATAGAACAAATAATTTTGTATTGTACGTACAATACATAAAATATACACATACATATTTATATGGTTTGGGTTCAGATTTGACCGAGTTTAACATCTTATTAGTTATTATTTATTTGTTTCGTTTTTTTTCGAATTTATGTATATTAAAAAAACATCCTTTTAAAATATGTATAATGTACTCATAAAACCTATACTTTTATGCAATAATATTTCAAGAGTGATTTCCTCTCTCTCCTAGTAAAAATTAAAAAAAAAGTAAACTTGATATCTTAAAATAAATCCTCGGCAATAAATTTTAGAATAAACTTATTTAAAAGTACTTTTGTATGCAACTTAATTTTCAAGGTAAAAATATATATTCAAACATACATATGTATGTATTTATGTATATGAGAGTAAGATTGCGTGTAGCTTCAAGGTACATTAAAAATAAAAAATAAACCCACTCAAATACAAATTTAGCTTAAGTACATTTGCATATATTAAATTTTTTTTATGAAGAGAAATGTGAAAAATAACTTGTGTTTATAAATGCACTTATTCGTTCTCAAATCAAACAGAAAAATAGTTACAAGGTTTGTGAAGTGCAAAAAAATATATGAAAAATATTGGAAAAAGAACTTATTGATTATGCATTATAGTTCAATTATACAATAAAATTTAAAGAATGTATGCATATTTATATGTAAAAGTTGTATTTATACTTAGCACTAATAAAATCTTAATTGCAATCAAGCATAAATTGGATGTCAAGTTGGTGAAAACTATGTACACTTACATTATTAAGGATTTTCAAAAAACTCCTTTTTTAATAAAGTTAATGAATAGTATAGCATTGATTTTAAGAATACTACTAAGAACCAGTGCTGATAAAAATAATTATCACACAGGTTTAGTCATACAATTTGATTGTAACGAGAACATTTGTGATAAAGGTAAAGATCTATCTTTCTGTTAACATAAAAAGATAAGGTAGGAAAATATTATATTTACAAGTATTATCGAAAACAAAAAGGTTAACTTGGTACCTCCAGAATCCATTCGTATTACTTGCAAGAAAAATATTGAATAGGAACAGAAAGAGAAAAACTGTGGCAGAACAGAACAAAACTGTTGCTGGAGTTGCGTTCGTGAAAGAAGCAACAGCTCCCCTGATATAGAATTTAACTTTTAACAATCTCAGGAAATTTGGATAAAATATTAAAGAATCCTATGCCTATGATTTAGGTTCTAGGCCTTTATTTTTCAATAGTTGAAGAATAGACGCTGAATTCTTTTTTCTTTATCCTCGACCTCCCAGCTCATCAATTTTCGGGCAAAAAAATAAGAAATACACCATTATTTATTTTATGTATTGTCAAATAATTAACAACACAGTTACAGCCATGGCTTTTAAATGTTTTTTTTTTAAGAATGGCCGGTATTTCTGTTTCAGACTCGAAGAGCTGTATACACCAATAAGGGACTTTATAACAGTCTGACTTTCAGCAATGATTCAAACATTTTTGTTCGATGTTCTGTTCTGTTTTACCCAGTTAGTACTTTTTCGATTACCAACATCTTAGTCAGCAGGGTACTGCATTCATTCAGCACTCTAAAGGACATCGTTATTCCAAACTTCTTTATGTACATGTATATCAGCGTGTGTGTTTTTGAACACACCAGATCATAATCAAAAATAAAAAATAACGAATCGTCAGGAAGGACCTAGAAATGCAGTAATCTGCATTCGTTTATTTGTTCCGCATCAAATAAGAATCTAAACTGGTTGCAGTTTTCAGAGCCACCTATGTGGCCTGTAAATCCGACGATAATCAGTTGGTCACCTATAGTCAAGATTTTCATAGTTTGTACCACTAATTTCGAAACAAATCGATTTTAAGATATTGTCTTGCTTTATCCTCCATATAGAAACTCCATAAAACTATATTAGGCTGTTCACCAATTGTACAAGGAGATATAACTATTTGGCTTTTTAGGCAGACATTTACCTGCTAAGCTTTTTTCGTAAAATATCTCTTCACCACTTCATGGGTGCTTCTAATGCAACTGAGCATATTAGAGCAACCAATCTAAATCTACCAACTGAAACATGAACTATTTTCATAATTAAATATTTAAAAACAACTGTAAACTTGTCAACCTTGTTATTTGAACTTTGCGAATTTATAAATTGCATATTTTTTAAAGATCCTTGTTTGCATTGAACAAGAATAGAAGGAACGTCATTGAAACGGTTAAAAAGATTGTGGCTCTTTAGATAAGAAATTTCTTTGTTATTCAAATATGTTTGGCATGTTATAATTTCTTTTTTTTTTGTGAAAACAGCAAACATGCAATAAGCTTCATTTTAAGTTTCTTTCTAACAAAATTCGATTTATGTAAATTTCGACATAATTGCTGTCATCGATATGACTTTACTGTATTTGACAACAATTCTAAGAACGGTACAGCCTAACTGATTTGAATTAAAAAAACTATTGAGAAACAAATTAAACATATTTTGTTTATCATCTTCTGTTAAAAGAACAAAGATGTTCTGAATTAGTTCTCATTTTAGGTTGACAATTAATTTAAATAATGTAAATTAATTTAATGTCAATCAGATGTCAATTTTAAGGAAACCGGCATTTAACTATTGTATACGTATTTACAAGGCATTTTTGATGAACGCGTGATATTTGACAATTGTCAAATGTTAAACAATTTTGGTTAGATAAATTCGAAATTAATAAATATTTTTTTAAAGCTTGCGCTCTAATTACAAAAAAATCACAATGTTATATTTTGTTTCTTTCTAAAAACTTTTTAGTTATTAAAAATTATTTAAAAATTAACTATTGCTGTAGAATATACTTTCAGTGGTTAACCGATTTGCGGTAATAGTTTTTTACAACTCTAGTTAAACACATGCATATACGCAAGTATATTTACTTTAATCTCTATATTTTTTATTCATTTCGTAATTTTATCATACCACACCGGTTCAGCTTGATAAATTTTAATCATATAAATTTGTTTATTTACTGCTTCTAAGTTTCTTTTGAATTTTTGCCTTCTCAAAGGTAAAGTGTATGAAAATATATAGTTAAGTTCTTCGACGCCTAAAGACATATTTAAAGACACAACATCAAAGACAAGTTATACACATACGTTAGAAATACCAGCTGCAAGAAATTGATTAAAAATAACTTACTAAATAAACATTTTCTTCTTAATTAAAGTTGAGTACTTGAATATGAGATGCAAAATCTATTAGTGTAAATTAGAAAGTAGCAAAAGTTAAATATAAAGACAAAATGTTACTTAACATCTACATACAAATACACACACACATAAATAGTTTGATTCTTGGCAAGGATATGAAAAAATTATATGTGAAAGGGGAGAGTTATAATTAAAAGTAAAATCTTTGCGGTTGCCAGACATAGAAAAAAGTAAATTCATGCCTAATATTACTTTAAATAGCTTTTAAAAAAATGTTTCGTTATTGAGGCTTAAGTACATTCATCCAAGAATTTTCAAAGGCAAATGAGACTTCTATTTATATGATTATATTGACTTTTAAAACTTTAAGGGTTATTTGGCCAATTAAAAATTCCTATAGATTTAATTGACTTAAGAAACATTTAATTTACAAAAAAGCTAACATTATTTAATTGAAATAGAGTACAAACATTTCTCTTTCAAACATATTTTTTTCATACTTTTAATTGTACTCAAGTGAACTTGTTGCAAGATTTACCTACCTACTAAAATAAAAGGACAAGAGAATCCATACTAGATGTCATAATAATTATAAAAAAAGTAACAAAAATTATAAAAAAAAAATTCATAAAATATAAGTATAAATATTTCTATTTAACTTATACGACTTTTAACTTGTATTGGTTTTTGTGTGTAAATTTACACACAAAGAGCTTAAGCTCTTGATACAAACACATTTGAATTTACATATAAACATATACTCATATATACACACAAACCCTCTTTTGTTAAAATTATCCATACAAGAACAATATTTAGTAGCATTAAGGCTTTTTAAACAAATATCTACAAACACAAGTATTTATCTTTACATAGAAAATTATTACAAAAGCAGCAACAAAAATTGAAAAAACAAAATATATATTTTGTTGATAAGCATACAAATAATCTCAAAATGTTTGTTTTATTATTGTTGCTTTTGTAGAGTACAAAAGTAAAAATATCAAACAAATATTTTTGTATGTAATTGAATTTAATTGGGAATGAAATGAAATTTTCACATTGTATACAAAAATGGAAAAAAAGTTATTGTTTGTCTAGTGTATAAAAATGTACACATACATACTTACATATGTTTGTATATGAACAAGTATACACATATATTCATATAAATATGTTATATGAATAAAATTTGTATTTATAAGAGTATATGTAAGTACAAATTATATTTATTAGGGAAAAACTTCTTGTTTGGAAAATTATAAAAGTTTATTTAAATTGTAATTTTACTGAGTTTGTGGGACCAGTGATTTTTATTCCGTTCTTTATTCCCTTTTATCCTTCCGACACCCTCGCGTTGATCTTTGAGGCCGACAAAACATTATTTGATATATATTTATTTTTTCGTTAAAGATGACAATTCGCGTATTTTGCTAGCTTCATTTTAGTGCATTCCCTATGTTTATGCAAAACAAACGTAGCCGAGTATTAAGTGCTTAATGTTACTTTTTTGCAAGTAAAAATTTTTATATTTATTGCTAATTCCAATCAATTGATCAATTAATAGGTTATGTTTTGCATCAATATAAATCAAGAGCAAATCATATTACAGTTAAAGGAAGAACACCCTGGCTCTAAATATAAATACGAAAATAACTGTTTGGTAAAAGCGATTAAACGTCAATAAAATACTGGAATAATTATAAAATAGCTTTGTTAAGAAAAAGTATGAAACAGGATTTAAGTCTGTAAGACCGCGAGTGGGTGTAGGTAATGCACAAATTTGCGTGGGTATAGGGTTGTTAATAAACGCTCAATTTCAGTTTGAGCGTTGATTTTCTTTTTTAATAAAAGCAACAACTTTTAGCTATTTTAAGCCACCTATTAAGTTGTTTAAGCACTAGATAACAAAAAGTGTATTTCTCAATAAAAAATGTAAAACAAACTACCAGAAAACTAGTAGAGAACTGCAGAGAACTATTTTTTAGTGTTCTAGTCTGCAGAGACGCTGATCTGTAACACCGGATTATGGCTTGTATTTCTCCACTCAGTAAAATAATAATTTAAAGTATAATTTTAAAATATTTTTAAAAAATTTTACAGCCATATGTATAATGAAAAATTGGCATTTAGTAAGCATAAGTGTAATTTTCAATGTATTTTCTATCCATTCTGCTAAACTCATGTTAATTTAAAATTAAACTTTTATTATTAGCTGCTAGATATTCATTATGAATAAACTCTTTGCCAATACCCTGCTTAGCCTAATCGGCTTGCTAGTGAGCAGAAAGCTGTGTGCGATGTATAAGCTGTGGCTAAATTTTCATTGTACATATGGGGGTTAATAAATAATAGGTGAAGTAACGGAGATTATAGTTTAATATCGTAATGATGTAAAAGAACGTACTTTCGAGGAAAAAATATTACTCATCTAATATTGTAATGGTTTTGCCGTTAATGAAATTTACCGCTTCCAAATTGATAATTATAATTCTTTATAATTTTCCTTAATATATTTAAAAGCAAACGAGCATCACCCTTATTGTTTTCTGTATTTCCACATATATTTTATATTTAAAAGACAAAATGCGAAATAGTGTATAGAAAGAAGTTTTTGCAATTTAATTAAGTTTCTGTACTGAATACAATGTTGCCATAAGTAAATGTTTTCTTAAATTAAATTTCTATATTTCAACAATATTCTGGTTAAATTTAAAGATATATATGTATTTATCCTTTTCATTTTTAAAAATTTCTAAATACAATACTTTAGTTTGAACATCCATGGGGTACCTGTAACTTGGAATAGTTTTTCGAATCGTTACGTTTAACTTAGTTATATGTAGTATATGTAAAATAGTTTTGATGCAATTAAAAATGTGTTTTTAAATTCCTTAAGGATATTTTATTTTATAGGATTCAAATAATAAAGTTTATTGTATATTAAAATTCAAAGCAGTTAAGAAACATATTAAAGGATACATATTTCAAAATTTTTTCGAGACACCTGTATCACATGTTAATTCGTCGTATATAAAAAAAAGTACTTAAACAAATGTAGTTTTCTTAAATATAAATAAAGAATGTTTAATTGCGTATTAAATTGGATTCAAACAAAAGATACAAAAGATACAAAATATACTTTATTTTAACATTAGTAAATCCCCTATATGAGATGCACTATTTTAAACCTATTAACACTTATAAATAAATATTTTACAGGTTTAAAAAATAAATAAAGATGTAATCAAAACTTAATTATATATATATTTTTTTTAAATTCTTAATAATCTCAAAAGATATTTTATAAATTAAGTGTTTAACCTAAATGACATTTAATAAAACTCAAATTAGAACTTTCTTTCATATTTTCCATCAACTTGTAAGTGCTAGTTCGCACTCAAAGCCATATATAAGTGTAAAATCTTATCTCATAGCTGTTTACTAACTACCAGAATCTACATTTGACATCAGTTGCTGATGCCTGCTGCTGCTGTTGATGTTAAATTAATCTATAATTCATTTAAAATTTACTTTTATATTTATAAAACACCAAGGTTGTTAGTTGCCTTTATGTTTGTCTCACACAAAAACCCATCTCATCTAATAATCTCTCTAAGGAGGTTCATAGGTACATACAGTATCCTGCATTGAGTTGATAATGACGAGGAGAAACCTTTAAGGATTTATATATGAAAAATGTTTAATTAAAAGCATTTTTATTTTACATCGTATATCTTTGCTTTACAAAATAAAACAACAAAAAGGTAATAAAACTAAGATATTAATGAAGATGGAAAGAATATCCCCATAACGATATAGGATTTAATGTGATGCATATAAGTTAATCTTACAACATCGAACTAATGCAACAGCAGCAGCCTCAGGAACACATATGTACTTAAACTCTTTTCTAAATTAGTATTTTTTTTTTAATTTCTTTGAAAGCAAATATATCCTGGGTGTTATGTGGAAACTGCTGTTTAACCAATGTAATTCTATGTATGTTGGTTAAACATACTCTATTCTAGAGAAAAAACACTGTTGATTTGTTCTTATAAAACTTTAAAAGTATTTTGTTATGTGCAGATGCGACAGTACTTTAATAAGACTTTAAACCGCTAACTTAACTAATATTAGAGAATGAAATAATTTTGTTTTTAACGAATGTTTTTTTTTTTAATTTGCCTTATAAATTAACCAAGAACATAGAAGAAAAAAAGTTTTAAATCTAAGGCCAAAAGAATAAACAATTTCCAATGTTGATAAATAACAAAAGTATAAGCATCTTATTACTTTTTTTTTAATTTTATCTTTTAAGCTTGGCCATAACAACTATTGAAATCGACACTTTTACTTCATTTAAGCCACTTACGATAAGTTGGCTCAGTCCGATTACAATCCCCATAAGCATTCACTGAAAACAGTTTATTTCTTTATGTTTTAAGTTTAAGAAAGCTGTGTTACCTGCAGTTTATATAATTCTTAATACGTACTTAATACGAAAGCCTAGTGACAGTACTATAAAAGGACGGGAGTTAATGCATAAATAATAAACGTTGATTACAGAGAGGCCCTATGCACTTGTAGGAACAACAGAAACATGTATACAGAGAGAAATCTATGTTTTTTTTTTAATTCTCAAATGAAAAAGTTGTAAAATTGTCGCATAGTCTATAAATGCTATTGTGACGTATGTATGTATGTATGTATATTGATTAAAAAAAGGCTAATAAATATTTTAAAATCTATCTAAGATCCAAACTGAGCCTTAAAGGTTATCTATAATTATCCGAAATTTTCGGAACATCCTTCGTACTACTTACTAACTGGCAAAACTATATGTCAAAATTTATTTATCAAATCCATTTTAAGATAAAATATTAAACTAAAACAATTTAAACTAAATGCAAAACAAAAACAAATACTTTTGCAAATCTATTCGTTATACATATATTAGATTAGATTATGTTATTATGGTCCCTTGTGCTTTAACCACAACATAACCAATTGTCATTTGCAAATATTTTCAATAAATCACAGTGACAAGAGAAATAATCACACACTGTCACAAGCATACCAGCTATTCGATGCCGAATTTCAAAAAAGTCAAACTTTCCAATGGCCAACATCATTATTATCAACATCATCATAATATGATGGACAGTTTTGAGACACATCTATGTCCCTGTATACTTCACTCTTTTTGCTTTACATGTTTGAGGGCTGAATGTTGAATGGTAGATGATGTGGTTAAATATTGCAGTATCAGTCAAATTTTTTTTTATTATGCATAACAAACGTGTGCTATTCTGCGAAGTTCGAGCAAGCAGTAGCAGTGGTACCAGTGGCACTTATAAGTACTCGCAGCTGAAACAGGAGTGGTGTCAATGAGTGTAATTTTGTGGTTTTGTCATTTTTGACATTACTTTATTATACAACAATACTTGATAGTTGTTAGTTATTTTAATACAAGCTTAGAAGTTTTCTGTTTTTTTT
>NDXZ01137824.1:0-18172 GCA_003055125.1 Paykullia maculata | reverse complement strand
TTATTATGTTTACGTGATATGGGAAATAAATAGAGCCAAATGTTTTAGAAGGGAAATCGATTCGTTTAGATTTCTTTTAATAATATTCTATTACTTACAAAAAATCAGTTTTCAAAACTTGTATTTGAAATTTTAATTTTATATATATTTTTAAAGTTTTTTTCTTTTATTAATTGTTTGTTTATTTTAAGTTTAGAATCAATCGTATAACCTTAGAATTATCTTCATACTTTTACAAAATTTTCTATAAACAAAGAAAAATGATTATCAATTTTTTTTTATAACTTTTTTATTTAATAAATATTATTTTTCATAAATTTTATTTATTAAAAATTACAAATTTAGTTAAACAAAACCACTGTCAGTTGTGTTTTTAATGTCAGTATCTGTTTTTGTGTGTGTTTTTATAAGTTTGGATTAGTTATTTTACGACTCTTACGAGTTGCTAGCAGTACAACGTTAAACGAAGTTGTGTTATAACTGTTATTATGATTTTTTTTTATAAACAATAATAATAATATTCTCCAACACTGTAAGTGAGTAAGTTATTTGCATGCAGTATTTTAAGTATTTACATGTACAAGTATGTATATCTAAAGTAATTTAGAGTTAGGTTTTTAGTTTGTTTGCTTATGTTTGTTGGCTTTAAGATAATGTTTGATCGAATACCATACAAAACCATATTAAAGACTTAGAAGGTACATATCATGACGCACTGCAACGACCTGGATTATATAGGAGATATCGTTGTATTGTCAAGATATTGTTTTCAGTCAAAGCTTAATGATATAATTCAACATGCAGATGATGTTGGTCTTAAGAACAACGTCTAAATGACAAACGAAAGTGGGCTGGAA
Source organism: Paykullia maculata (assembly GCA_003055125.1). Taxonomy (NCBI): domain Eukaryota; kingdom Metazoa; phylum Arthropoda; class Insecta; order Diptera; family Rhinophoridae; genus Paykullia; species Paykullia maculata. Next base: position 17,315 of record NDXZ01137824.1, on the reverse strand, counting down.
CTTTACTCTCAGCGTGACAATTTTCGGTAGAGATAAAGATCAGTGTTGTACTACGGTTACGAGACGTGATTAGAACCAAAAAGTGTTGTTAGCAAACTCTAATTATTTTTGAAGACAAGAAACACCCTTTAATTTTGGTATTTAGGTTATTGGATCTTTAATGATAATTTGTACATGAGGCGCAAGCATATACGTCAAAAGAAATTCTGCGAGTCTAGAATGGCTCCTTGAATAATTTATTTTATATTTCGCTATTGTATATGTATTGAAAGTTGTATGTACTTTACGTCAGCGTTTATGTATGCCAAAATAACTAAGAATCAAGTCTAAAAGCTATCTGGGAGCTTAACAAATTGTTTAGTTAAACTTTAAAATAAACAAGTAAGAGCGCTATATTTGGCTGTGCCAAATCTTATATGCCCTTCACTGCGTGTATTTACGTAAAAAAAAATTTTTTTTTTGCCTATATGAATCTCTAAAATTTTTCTTTTGTTTATATCTCAAAAAAAATGTTTAGTGAAATTTTGCAAAAAACATGTCCGTCATACAAATATAATCATTTTTGTGTAAAAAAAAAATAAAAATAATTTTTTTTTTGCTTATATCTCGTTAATTGTCGGATTTTAGTGATTTTCAATAGCAACCATCTCGGGAAAATTTCTGATCGTTTGATACCAATACTGTGTCCGGCTCAATTGACTTCCCTATCTATAAGGATTCAGAATATATATAATTTATGGGGTCGCAAATGAATATTGTAGAAATTACAAATTAGGTGAAGGGTATAAAAACAGAAGCAATTTAAGTTCTTTGCTTAAATTTGAAATGTTTTAGGCCGGCTTGCTAAGTCTTCACAACAAAATTCTTGTACTCAAAATTATCGACATTTGTACATATACTTTGGCAAACGAATTTTGTTAAGAAAAAATTACTTCGTCTTATTAATATTTCTTTTTATTCTATTTGTTTCTCTTTACGTTTTTGTCAATTTCTCATAATATTATTAGCATTAGGGGTACCCGTTTAACCTGCTAAATACCTCTTAAACCTCTTAGAGCCGTTTTCATGAGCTGGCTATAAAATAAGTGATAACTAAAGGTAATTTTAGTCCATTTGCACAACTTGCATTTAAAATAAATTATATTTATTTCAAGTTATGGCAAAATTGTTTTTTGTTAACCACAGAACAGAACATTTTACACACAAAGTGGCAGGCTTGAAAAGTTGATAAAGGAAAAGTGGCACTTTCATCTAGTACAGACAATTTTAATTTAGGTAATCCTAATTTTAGCATAAAGGTGAATTTTAGCTTTAAGTACTTATGATAACCAAAAATTCTGTATCTGTCAGATAACATCCTAACTTTTACTATTGCTAAATTGTGAAAACTCTTAAACCTGCATAAATTGGATTAAACTTTAACTTTAAGAGGTATTGGAGGCATTTAATCGACTGGACGATTACCCCTATTATTTATTTTAAAAATGTATGGATGTATTCGTATGTACATACACACATTTGTATGCATGTATGTGTTTCAAAAGTTATTTCTATTTATTTCAAATTTATTTATTGCTTTTGAATATCACATTTAATTGCAATCTTATGAAAATATACAAGAATTATTAGATGAGATGAGCTAAAACGAGATTGAATTAGCAAAGCAAGTGCATAAATTTACATATACTTAAGTATATTTCACTGCTCTATTTGCTTTAATTTCCATCATTATTATAAATTTGAAAAATTTTCCAGAAAGAATTAAAGAAAATTGCATTTATAATAAACTCTTTTTGTTGTTTATTTAAAAAAAATATTGTTAGTATTCTTGCTAAATCTAAATGAAGTTTTAAATTTTTTACATTTTATATTAAAATTAACATAATAATTTAAATTTAATTTTTATTTTCTTTAAGCCGGCACGATTTCAGGATAAGAAAAACTGTACAAATTTGAACTTTTCTCCAAACGAAGTTTACAAGGAAAATACAGAATTCAAATTAGTAACATCAAAATTAAATAAACTTGATGAAAAAAATCAACAAACTGCAAAGTAAAAAAGGAAACGAAAAGGTTCAAGTTTATAATTTTTTCGCTAAACTTGAAGATGAAAGGATGCTTCAGTAAAACCAGGAAAACGAGTACAAAAAATATTTTGTTTTTTAAACAGTCAGAAAAAAATAGAGATGCAAAACGCAGAAAGAGAAGAAATAATTTTTACTAGACATTTTTTGTTTATTGATAACTGGTACATGCAGAAAAAAAACATGGTTGAAACATGATCATGACAATCATTTTATTTTCTCTACGAAAAATGTTGGCTTATATTTATCGTTAACTGGTTACCGTTAATGAAAACCTTCAGATGAAAAATAATATGTTTAAAAACCGATGTGACAAACAAATCATGATTTGTTCGCAAACATAACATTACATTTTAAAGCATTTAAAGTTATAAATAACTATAAAACGCTATGTGCAACAACGGTTTAATTGCAAGGCAATCAAAGTATGAAAACCTCTAATAATATTTTGATTTCGGTTGTTCTTCTTTTTCTAAATGATTCAGTTTAGTGCAGAATTTGTATATGAAATGTCAAGAGCTAAAAAAAAATTAAATAAAATATAAACACAAAAAGAAAGTGAAGTAATATATTACAATTAAAAAGGTAACAAAAAATATAAATTTGTCAATTAATATTATTAACATTTTTTTTAAATTGTGTATACATATATGTATGTATATATATGCATATTCAAAAAAATAGCAATATTAATTTATTCATATTGTGATTAGGTGGAAATATATTATCATCATGTGGGACTATACTATGGGTGGGTGAAATCATATTATGGTAATACCAAGTCAATTTTTAGTTGGTGGGATCATATTATGATTAAGTGGAGTCATATTATGTTCGCAATGGTTGTGTGGAATCATATTAAGGTAAAATAAAATTAATTTAAAGACATGTAGGATCATATTATGATTATAAGAAAGATCATAATTAATCATATGAAATTATATAATGATTATATTGAACTATTAATTTACCATGGAAAATAATGTTATGATAATATATGGTCATGGTATGGTTATACAAAGGCGTTTTAATTAAACTTGTTATGATTAAAATCGATCATTATATAGTTTAGCTATAATCATATAATCCAATCATAGCATGATGCCCTTCGATTATGATCACCACAACCATGTTTTTTCTTTGCGTGTAGAGGTCTCTTCTTAAAAAACATTTACAATGCAAATTTTACAATCCAGGTAACAAAAATTATTAACTACTATTAAATATCTGTTCGCTTCTTTGTCTGCGTGTTCACCGGTATAAAAAGTATTCTATATGTTAATTCTATATGTTGTTTACTATTTTCATGCCAAATCCTTCCCTCATCCTTAACGTTTTGCACAATGACAGTACTTAGACAAAAAAAAAGAAATCACAAGAGCCAATAGTAACATTGTTCGTTTGGAAAAAATTAACAATGAATAACACTTAACCTACAACTTACACCATTTATTACGAATCTAAATTATGTGGCATCTGTACAAGACTTTTATACTACATGGCTAATGTAATAAAGTGTATCACCTATGGTTTAATCCAGATTGTTATTATTTATTTAAATTGCACATAAAAATCAGATAACATAAACCCTCTTTGTAATATATAACCGGTTCATTACCGAAAAATGTATAGATTGGTGTTCCTCTAACAAATGTTGCTATACGTTGCTTAAAATATAAAATTCGACACAGACGAATATAGAATTTTTATTTGTTTTTATTTTTCTTCCAGTTTTTTTTTATGTTTAACAAGCTCTTAGAAATATTAAGTAACCTAAGTGAAGATCAACCTAGAAATCTTACATATGGTATTAAAACACCTACAAGCATACATAAGTATGTATATGTACATATAAGTTTTATGGCTGTTTTTAGTTGGATGTGTAGGTGTACCTGTCATACTTTGTAAACCATATTTTTCTTTTACAACTTAACATGAGTTACATACAGATACAAATACTCACCTTCATATGCAAACACTTTGTAACTTACATTCATACAAAGAAAGTGTAAGATGTGTGAGGATATGTGTGTGTATGTAGCAAGGATAAAAATGTTTAATAAATATAAATAAGTATATAGTATGTATATGTAGTATGCATGAATGTGCTTGTTTAGTTCAAATATTAACGACAGAATGGAAAATAAAAACATTTAACAAACATAATAACAACAACTAGAAAAACTAAAAGAGTTGTTATTAGGCGAAGATGAAATTCTATCCTGCTATCGCTCACTCAAGGAGGTTGTGATGGATACCAGATCTAAAACATCACACCCAGGTTGAGTGAGTCAAAGCAAGACAAAATATATAAAACGTAGCACTAAAAACAATTTGAATTTATTGATTAACATATTAATTTTTTTTAACAACACACTCTTAAACACTTATCGGAAAGATGCAGAAGTAACCAAAAATATTTAGGTCTATATATAACAAAAAAATAAAAAATAAAGAAAAGAAAACAATTCCCTTGGAAAACTTTATGATTTCTTTTAAGTAAAAGGAATTCCAATTTATATCTTATTTTTCTTGTATACATACATATATGTATGTGAAGACCGCCCTTTTCAATTCCCATTGAAATTACATTTATAAAAACCTAAAAATTAAGAAATAACAAAGTATTTAATACAAAAATGTCTACTTAATTGTGGGGTATCCTTTGAAAAAAATAATGTATTAAAATTTTTGTCAATATGCGCCATAATTAAGATTGACAAGGGTTCCTCGCAAAACGATAAATAGCAAATATATTCATTTGTTTATTTAGACAGACATTTAAGGTTGAAGTTTTTTTGTTGATGTTATTCATAAGATTTATATAAATAAGAAATTAAAACGAAGAAAATTTAAATTAATTTTGCTGATGTTTACAGATTTTGAAAACAAGCAAAATGTTAAAGAATTTTGTTTAATATTCATTTGTTGCTGATAATTGTAAAGTGTTTATTTGAATAATTTTGCAAATATAAATTGAGGAAAGAATTTATTTAAAACTAGCTGTACCCGGCATGCGTTACATTGCCACGGTTAATAAAATAATTTTGATTGTACACTTGCGTCTGGTGCGTAATAATTAAATTGTAAATATTCACGCGAACTCTATGGGTGGCAAAGTTTCATAAAAATTGATTAAGTAAAAATAGTTGAAAAATAATATTAACTTCGTACGGGCATGGATGGCACCGCCCACTTTTCTGAGGTATCTACCCCTTATATATTATAAAATTGATTTTATTTGCCAATTTAGATATCGAGGAGGTATGACGCTAAGTATTAAACATTTTTGATGATTGCTTTTAAATATAGAATAATTTTTTTGGTGTCACTTAATAACTTTTTTACTTTGTTGGAAAATGGCGAGATCAGATAAAAACACTTTATTCTTGTATATCTTGTGAATTAAATGCCTTTCTTACATTAAGGACAGAAAACATGCCAGATCAGCTAACTATGATTATTACTTATGGTTATGTCAAAAGATAAGGTTTAATTTGTTGTTTTCGGTCTCAGTTTAAGGACAAAAACAACAGATCGATCGGAATATACATATATATATAAAATTTATACTGAGATTTTAGCTTAAATAGATAGAAAATTAACTAGAATTTTAAGAAAATTTATTCTATTAAGAAAATTAACGGTGTAAATCCTTGTCATTAGGTGCAATTCAGGGCTCTACAAAAACAACCGGTTGACCCAATCCATGGCTTATAAACACAATATGAACTCTATGATGTAATCAGATGGATGATTTTTAAAAAAATTTTGCTTAAAGCAAAGCTTAACATCTTCTTTAAGTGTAACCATCTTCCTATAGTAGTTCGAGGCAAAAATTACCTTGAAAAAAGTGAAATAAAATGATGCAGTTTTTAGAAAATTTTTACAACATATTTTATTTTTTTAACATTTGTTAAAACAATTACAATTTTTCGGTTTACACAATGTGCTTTAAAAAATCACAGCCTTAAAATTTATTTATTTTATGTTGTCTAGTATTAACAACAAATAACAAGCGGCATACCAAGAAGAGAACCAAATTCTTAAACTTTCAATACATGATAATAGGACTTGACACAGGATTAAGCAATAAACACTTTGTTCTAACCGGACTTCTCTTAAGCTCTTACTTTGTTTTTATTTTTATTCTTGTAGTCTTTTAGTTTAATTTTGTTTGCTCTTTTATAAGTCATATCCCGGCAAGTCTTGTTCTCCTCACAACATCATTCGATATTTTCTATAAATTTTTATTTTTCTGCAAAATTGTTGTTGTTGTTGTAAGTACTTTTGACGGCAAAAAAAAAAAATTATAAGATAACAAAATCGTTTCTTTAATATTATTACAAACAGAACTACAGTTACGACTTCTAGCTGTAAAAGCAGTGGGATTGGAAGTTCCTGTGACAGCATTCACTGTTTGTTGTAGGTGCATAAGCAAGAGAATATTTTTTTCGAGAGTTGAAAAAAGAGAACTTACGTTATTTATTCTATATAAATTCCTATGTTAAATGTGAGCGAGCTTATAAATACTTGTATTTGTGTGTGTGTGTGTGAGTTTACTAACAGTATTTCGCACTTATTTTCCGTTTCCTGTCCGTTTGTTCGTGCACAGACTCACACAACCACACTCCTGCACATTCACTGTTATAACTGAATTTCATCATACCAAACCCAAATCACGTTTAACGGGAACGTGTTAAATTTTCACACTTGAAAAATGTTTTTTAAATTGGTTTTTGATTGAATTCTAGATGTCTGTACGCGTGTGGAAGTTTAACAGTTTATGTGGGTGTTTTAGGAAACGGAAATAAAGTTTTCATCCCAACAGATGGAATTGAAAAATATAAGGAAAGGGAAAAAGTACACAACATTACGAAAGATTATGGTTGTATAAAAAAGTTTTGTTTTTCACCTGTTTGCCTTTTGACAAAATAAGTAGAAAGGTAGAGTGAAGGATAAAGACAATAATAAAAACTTTATAATAATAAACATAGCAAAATAAAGCTGTTATGATATTTTTTTTTAACCCATAACACAAATATTTTAGTGTGATTTTTATAATGTATCGTATCGTTTGTATGTGCCTAATAAATATTGTTTTCGTTCTAGTTTTGCAGGTGTCACCAACACTAATGCAGATTTATTTTTATGATGTGGAAATTTCTTATATATTTTTTATATTAAAAGAACTTTTACAAAGACTTTTAAAACTTTTACAAAAGTTGTGCTACGATTTCTGTGAGAGTTTTGCAAAATCTGGATACATTTTTCGCGAAAATTGTTCTTTAAGTTGGGGTCTAAAGCCGTATTGTGGTCATTCGGGGCAAGTTGGAAAAAATATTGGAATTTAATTATCCCACAATGATTTTTAACAATACAATTGATGTGAACGAAAACAACGTTGTTTAATTCAATAAAAACTTTATTTGAAATTTTAATTAAATATCTAAATCATTTTGACTGTCTCAAATAATTTTTTGTTTGATTTTGAAATTTTTGTTTAAATAATTTTTTATCCAATTCAGTCAACACTTTTTTTGAAGACGAAAATATTTTAAAACAAAATTTTATTTGATATAGAAAAATGTTTGTTTGAATAGTTTTGTAATTTCAGTAAACAATTGAATTCAATAGCATAATTTTTTTTATTGAAAAAAAACAATTTTTTTTTTGTTCAACTTTACAAATTTCTTTGTAGGACCGAAATGAAACAAAAAAATTTTTGATCCGTAGAATTTTGTGTCTGAATGTGAAAAATAATTTTTTCTGTGTAGGGACTTGTTACAATAAAACAAATTAGGGTTTTAATATTGTTTTCATGCCTGCTTTTATTTTTAGAAAAACCAAATTATTTATTTTATCATTTTTCAATAATTTCATTGATTAATGTTTACTCTATTTACAAGACTTTATGTTCCATCTTTAATGATTATTAAAAAAATACTGGAAATTGTTGTGCTTGATCACTAGAGTATTAGATCTAAAAAAAACTTCTTTCGGATATGGTATATAAAGTATTAAATCTGTGAAAGTATCAAATGTTAAAAAAGTTTTAACCGCAAAGTCGAACATTTACAATTTAATCCTTTTTAAAAATTATTTAATTTAAAAATAGTATGTTTCTTTAAGATCTAGTTTAAAGAAGGGCTTTGTGTTAGCAGAGTTCCTAGATTTTTTCGGATTCGGAATCCTAAATTTAAAATTTGCAGAAATTTCTAAGTAAAAATTTACTTAGAACAACATACTTTGTTTTTGGTTAAATTTTTGTTTATTTTATCTTTAAAATCTTTATAAAGAATTTATTTTTTTTTTCTAATTTTATTTTAAAACTCTATAACTATTTTTTATAGAAGATATACGATTTAATTTATCATAAAAAATTTAGTTTGTTTTTTCTTAGTAAAATTTCATTCTCTCTGGATAAACCTTGTAGCTACATTTGTTTCAAATATGAAATTTTTAGTTAAAATCCTTGTTGAATTTTTTAATTTTGCAAAAAAAAGACAACTTTAAATGTTAAGAATAATAAACATGATGATGTAATATTAAATAAAATTTAAATAAATGAGACTATTAATGTAAATTAAGTGAAAATAAAAGTTTTATTGATTTGCTTAAAGTTATGGCTTTGCTGTTAAGAGTTTATACTCAAAGATTGGAATTTACTACTTTTTTTATTTGTTTTTATTTTAGCTTTTTCTATAAAAAGTTTCTTTATTGTTCCTTAAAAAATAAATAATTTTGTGCTAATATTATCTTCTTTTTCGATTTAAATAAATTTTTATGATAACATTTTTAACACTAAAAATGACATTTATTGGAAAAAATGTTTTTTTTAAATGACCAACACTTCTCTGAAAATCTAAAAATACATTCAATCTTCCAGAGATACCTCGGAGATACTAAACTCGTATCTCTGAGTTCTGGGAAATTTCCCTTATTTGGTTTTAAATTCCGTAATTTGACAACACTGTCCGTACATTTTACGTTTACTTGTAAACAAAGTGATTGTGTTTAATAATGATTTAAGTACAGTAAAATCTTTTTTTACACGTTCCTAAGAAAACCGTGTAAATCAAAACCGTATTAAAAAAATACACGAAAAAGTGATATTCAACTTCATTATGTAATAATAAAACAAAACAATTCATATTTATTACAAGAAAATAAATTTAGTTTACAGTTTAAATTCAATCCATAAGTACAAAAAATAGAAAATAAAAAAAATTAGGAAACAAGAATACAGCTACTCATCGCTAGTTGATAACAATCGTGTACGTTTATTATGGACTGGCTTAAAAACAGTACTGTCGTCAGAAGATATGTCTAACACAACTAAAAAGGGTATTTCCCTTAAAGTAAACAAGCCGTGAAGTAGAGTGGCCATTTAAATGATATCCAACACTGCAGAAAATCATTAAAAAGTAAAAAATTAAAAAATTTTTTTTGGAATTCGTGTTAAATCGAAAATAACGTGTAAACAAATTTAAAATTTCAAAATCATGTAAAAAAAGATTTTACTGTATTTAAAATAGAACCATAATTGTTATCTTGTTTTATAATTACCCCAATGTTTTGGTATAAAGTCCATTTATTGGTTTTTATCTATAAGTCTAAAAATCTAAAAAGCTCTCCATATCTTCAAACAAAGTTTTTGATGTCAAACTTTAGTTTATACTTCTGCTTCTGATTATTAGTTTAATTCTAGCTTAAAAAATAATAGAAAGATTTTTAATATTGGCTGTCATTATAAAATACTTATATACACAAGTATTTTATAATGACAGCCAAGTAAAATCAAATCCAAATCCTTTATTACTCGCAGAGTAACCCTACAACCAATCGGGTACAGCCATTTTTAAAAACATACAAAGGAAATCGTATTTTTAAAAATGTTTAAATGATAAAGGTAAATCTTAAAAATATCTCTTACAAATTTCGCCAATTCTATTGGATTTAAAGAAGGGAATAACAGTTTTTTCTGTTTTGTTTGTTTGTTTGTGAATAAAAAGTATTGACAGTTCTGGTTGAATGAAACCGATTTATTATTATTATTTATGATTTATTGCTAACATTTAGAATGTTTGTATGTATGTATGTATGTATGAACTTTTATTGTCAAGGCACATTAGATGGGTTCATGAAAAAGTTTGTCATTCAAAACCTTAAAAAAAAACAAAAAATACAATAAATGGATATAGTAAAGATTTTAGGCCATTCACTCGGAAAAAAAATGTTTAAATAAATTATAAACCAATAAATACTCTTTAAGCTCTTTGTTCTGGTTTATTAGTTTTAAGACCTAAAATAAACATTTAAGAACATATTTGTTGTGTTAATGGAAAATCATTGTTGTTGTTCTTTATATATTGATACCAGCTTCTGTTAAGCTGTTAAGGAGTACAAATAACTAGAACTTTAACACCATATGTCTTATTTAATATTTTTTTTTTTTTGGTTGTTGTTTGCCTTTGCTTTAATCTATAGTTTTTTTTTGAGTTTTAATAATGATTTTGTTGGTAAAAAAGCACAACTCTCATGTGTAGCAAAAAAGTAAATTTTCAGTTTTCAGTTTCTTTTTGTATATTTAATAAATACAAGTTCGATATCTGTGTCTGTTAGCAGGTGGGGGAGTGTGTAAATGTTGTAAGTGTTTTTATGTTGTCTGTAAGTTTCATTCACATTGATTTACATTTTTTGAAATGTGAAAATTACACAATGACATTTATTGAGAAATTGATAAATTGCGTATGATTTGCATAACTTTATTCATTCATCCCTTTGCCGTTCTTTCATTCATTTATAAATTTTTTCATACTTTAATTCATCGCTTGTTTGTTTGTTGTCAATAATGCTACTCTGTTTAGTTTTTGTTTTTTTTTAACAACGATTTTAAATCAATTTAATATATATAAATAATATATTTCAATACTGAATAGAAGTGGAGTAAATGCTTTTGTATTGTTTATAAATTGGTACAAAATGAGTGTTAAAGTGTTTGTTTATCACATGTAATTGACACTTGTGTAAATTTTACAAAAAGAAAATGCTTAAAAAAATCTGCCATAAATTAAAGTGACTTAAGCATTTGCATGTTAGTAAACTAAAACAATATATTGCTCTCATAAAATTTCGCAATTTACAGACCGTCACAGAGTAAAGATGTTTTTTTATTTTGATTTTTTAGGTATTTTATATGATATTCTACCAAAATATTATTTAAAATAAACAAAACAGCAAAAAGAGAAACAAATTTTGAAATAAAATAGTTTTTTTAATATAAATTATAAAATTTACATACACACACACAAATACATTTTACTGTATATATGTTTTTTCGACAATCCATTTCATGAAATAGTTCTCATGGGATATCTCATAAGAACCATTGCATGCTATGTTTCATGATATCAATACTGATACTAATTTACACGTGAAATAACAAACCCTGCAATCAAATTTGACGTTTGTTGATATTAAAATTGCTTATCTCATCTCACGTGGAGACTCTATGTTAGCCATAAATATAGTTATAGTTAAAAGTTTCCAATTCAAAAAAGTTCAAAACATTTGATTTGTTATTATAGTTACTCATGATAACTTAACGATGAATTTATTAATGCATAAGCCTAAAGTGGATTTATTCATAAGATGCTGCTCAAGGCCCTGCTGATTATTCGCTAATTAAAATGAAGTTTTCAAACTCCACATATATCTATATATATATACATATATATAAAGAAAAAAATTTGTATGTATGTTTGTATTTTAAAGCCCCTAAATTCAAATACTTAGGGGGTAAAAAAAGGAAAAATCGGCAACCTTCAATCTTCTAAACCAAACAAGATAGAAAAAAAATTCTACTTAAAAAACAAGTAATAGCGCTTTATTTCGCTGTGCCAAATCTTATTTACCCTTCACCATGTGTGACCCATTTGGGCTAAATTGTCCAAAGGCAGCAAAACAATAATATTTTTGTATAAAAAACTAAAACGAGGCAGTCGTCTTTTTTTTGCTATATCTCAGCCGGTTATTAATGGATCTTGCCAGTTTTCAATACCGATTTTCTCGAAAGTATTTCCAAAAGTTTGATACCACATACAACCCTGGGTTGATCTTTGGGAGCTAGGAAAACTTGATTTCAACCAACACACGGACAAACGGACATGACTAAATCGACTTCCCTATCTATAAGGATCCAGAATATATATACTTTATAGGGTCGCAAATTAATATTGTAAAAATTACAAATGGAATGACAAACCTATATGTACCTTTACTACATGTATGATGGGTATAATAAGTGGTGGCCTAAGGGGTAAAAACATGTAAAATTGTATTTTGGTACTTTTTTGGGGCCCCTTGAACTTCTAAACCAATTAACATAGAAATTTTATTTTCACTGTATTCGTCACATCTTCAAAAAATATGAATACATTTTTGGTACTTTTTGGAAATTCGAACTTATAGCGAAAAAGTACTTTTTTACCTTTAACCCTTTCAAACCGGGTTTTTTTAAAGGATATACAAACTTTTTTGATGTGAATTGGTTGGTTAATGCGTAAAGAGTGTTCAATAGGGTGCGTTAAAGAAAAGGATAACCAGGACAGGGAAAATGTCCTGGTACAGGGATGTCCCATTAGTAATTGGCTATGAGACTGGTCCCAATACGTGTACGTTGCCCTTTTTTATTATTAGCACAGCGTTTGTATTTTACACAACAGGAAAAATAATCCTCTTATAATTGTTCCAACCAAACCAATATCTAAAGACTACGTTAGGCTGACGGTAGTAAAATCCCAATCAAAACAAACTTATCATGAGATGCTGTTTGAACATATGTATGTAGTCTAGTATATGTATAAAAAAACATTTTTTTTTACACTCGACGGTTTGAATTGTCAAAATCTATATTTTAAAATAATGAACAAAAATGTCCTCACCAAATTGACATCGCCTTATGAATGATTACACCGTGTATAACCCCTTACCTGAAAAAAAGAAATAAATTTATTATATAATATACAAATATTTGATATTTTAGAGAAAAAAAGTATATTCATACATACATATATGTATGGATGTACTATATGTACTAATTTTGCAAAAAATTATATGTTGCTAAATATTTTATTATTATTGTACTTTTTAGTTTAGAAATTATTAAACTCTATAAATTTGTATATAGTTATTGTATTTACTGAATTATTATTACAAAACTAAATAAATTGTTTTTTTTCCTTACTATTGTGTAACAAAAAGTTTCTGTGAGGTATCAAAAGTGCATCATCAAACTTTAAGGCTTAACAGAATTTCCATTATACAAAATTTGTTTTATACCACTCCCAAGTAGTAATATTTGTGTAAGATTCCGTAGATTATATATTTGTTCTCTAAATTATTATAGGACTCTAATGCTCAAATTCACAGTCATAAGTTTATTAATGACAATAATTTTGCTAATGATATTTTATTCACAGTTCTTTGTTTGCGATTTGTTAACCCACCAAAAGCCCGTTTTAGTAAAACAATAGTTACCATTTTAGTTTACAAACGTTTTGTCTTTATTATTTATTTATTTATTTTTTATTTCTTTTCGATGTCTAATACACATGACTTAAGCCTTATATTGCAGTATAGAACTGAGCATATGCGAATACAATAAATAAGAAACAATAACAAAAAAGGCGTACGATTTAATTAGGTGACTTTTTAAAATAATTTGTAAGTAATTTTAAATAAAATATATTTAAATTTAATAACATAATGTTTACAAAAACTCAATAAACAAGCCAAAACAATAATATAATGAAAAGTTGAAGACATACAATATTATTAAGCAGAATTTACATATGTATGTAATGACCAAAAATAAATTATCTAAATTGTCGTGCGTTACTAATGGTTTGTGATGTATAGGGAATTCCGTTCCAGAGATGAATAAAGAAATGGTGATTGGAAATCAGTGTCCGATGACTAAAAGCTAGAATCTTTTTGCCTCGTTCAAGTGTTGAAAAGTTTAAGCATTCATAGAGATGTTCAGGCCGATGTGTATATATAATTTTATGCATAAATAGTAAACAACGCACTCTTAAATAATTATCAAAGCTAATGTCGTAAAACAAGGTCACATAGGGGGAGATATGATCATATCTCCTTAGACAATATACGTATCGAGTAATATTATTAAACGCCACATTAAGTTTCCTTTTACTTTTACCGTCACAGCTGGCAAATAGTTCACAGCCATACATTAAGATATGTATTAAATAAGATTTAGCAAGAAGGATTCTAATTTTAATTGGAGTACAATATATGAGATTCCTTAACATTGAAAACGTACGACCACATGCAACATTAACGTGAGTAGACCAAGTCCTAATTCAAACTCCTTACACACTCATCAACCGCGGTGCTGCTGCAACAGATGTAAAGCTGTACATCATCTGCATACAGTCTTACCCTACAGTATTCGATTTTGCCCTGCAGATTATTCACATATAACGAAAAAGGAGAGGGCCTAAGATGGAGCCTTGTGGAACACCTTGACTTATTGTCAATGGTGCTGAAACTGAGGTAGATGGTTCTACGTATTGATATCTATCGATTAGATATGAATATATGAGATATATAGCAGTTGAGGCAAATCTAAACATATATATAAGTTTAAGACACAAAATATTGTAGTCAACCGTATCAAACGCTCTTGAATGATCCAAAAGAACTAAAAATGTAACATTGCCGTTGTCTATCTTATTAAGAACTTTTAAAGACGTTTTTGATAAACCTAATATAATCGTTAATAAAAAACTGTTTGATGACATGATATTAATAATTAGCCTGTGTATTATTTTAAAAAATAGCTTTATATTTTAAATAGACAAAAAACTGAACAAATCTGAAAAAAATTTATTACATATATGCAGTGCATTAAAGCATGGGTGGCAAAAAGTGATTTATTTACCAGTTACTAAAGGGTACTTATTTGACAAGGTGCCCCTTTAAACGCAGCTGATTATTTTTGAATTCCTTTGCTTAATTACACCTCTTGTGTCTTTTGTGTCCATTTTATTTTCATTTATATATTTGTCGCTCAAGAACTGTCATCTTTTAAATAAATACATACAACATAACTGTTTACTATTTAATGATAGCAATTGTAATTAACAGTTAAGTTTATCTTCTTCTTGAATTTTTGTCATTTACATTTTTGTTTCTTTTCACAATTGCATTATGACAATAGTTATTTCCCTCTTCATTGTTATTATTTTCTACTCGTATTATGATAAGAAAAGTAAATACTCTTAATTATTGAAATAATTTTATTGTTAATTTTATTACTTTTGTGTTTCTTTTTTCTTATTTTTACTTTTTTCACTAAAAACATTTACTGACTGCTCTTTTTTATATCAGGATGTTGCTGATGATTATCTTTTATGAGACGTTGTTATTTTGTTCCAACTACAATTCACGTTGCACTGTAAAACGTTTTCAATTAAAGTGAAAAAGCTACTACTTATTTCTAAGAGTAAACGAATAAACTTACCGAGCCAGTGTCGGTAGTATAAGTAATATACGTTCCATTAGCTCCCTATATTCTCTCGAAACGTCAAAGCTAATTTTTATTTAAATATCATTATTTTCTTTTTTTGATGCAAGATGGCCCACTGTGCACTGCACCTGATACTAAGTGTTTGACTAACACTTTAGAAGGTTTAATAAAATTTAATTGGTTCACTTACGTAAGTGTTATTCAACAAATTTCTGTCTGTCCGTTTTGTCTCTTACTCTCTCCCACTCTAAATGTTTGAGTAAATAGTGACTGTTTAAATATATGCATGTAGTTGTTGCACTTCAGAACATTATTATTTTAATTTTAACTGTTAAAATAACAAGTGGATAAAGAGAGAGCGTAAAAGTTGTTCTAATAGTAAGTATGTATTTAGAAAAGTTTAAAAAAAAACATTTCATTATGCAAAACGTATTCATAGAAATTTATCTAATGTAACTTTCGTGTCGAATCATTTTCAGATGCATGTGCACTTAATTGTCAATTGTATTTAAATTGTATTTTGTTTATACTGATATGTAATACTACGTTGTCATTACTTTCATAGGATACGATATCTTAATGTTACTTATATGCTGTTTTAATATAAAGTTTAAATCTTAAAATTAGAAAAATTAATTTTAACGTATTAAACTTAAAAAAAAATACTAAAATCAATCTGTTTTATTATCCTTTTAAGTGCGTTAAAAAAAATGTCTCTTTCTTAGTTTAAGAGCCCCTTTTAATTTGGATGAAACTTTTAGCGCCTTATTTGCCGTTAATTTTGATTTTAAAAGATTTACTTTAATTAATGTTAAAAATGTCGATCTTAATATATCACATGTGCAAATATTACCAAATTTTTTTTAATATTTCCCAGTAAAAGTATTTATATTTTACAAGTACAACAATTTTAATTTCGAAATATTTATATTTACTTTATTAATAAAATAAATTTAATTAGTTTTTTAAAAATTGTATTACCAAACAACAAAAAGCAATCTTAAACGCCACTATCTACTGTGTCTACACTATCCCACTTCAAATAAAATGAAAAGAAACACAAACCTGATACAATTAAACATCATACATATGTGTTTCGAAAAATGTCAAATTTCTTTACGTACTTTTGACATTTCAAAACATTGTGTATTTACATTGTAATACCTTCTTATTTGATTTCAGTTATTGACATGTCATAATACTTAGCGTAATAGTGTGAAGCCGGCTTTAGTACATGCAAATAAGCTTAAAAGTTTTACTACAGTAAAGTTTAAATTTAAAAACTTAAGCTAGGTACACACGATTGTCAGATTTAACAATATTGTCAGTCCTAGAAATGTGCTAACAATGTACTGAGAATAAAAAATTCCCTCCACATGGTATCTTGACAGTTCACACGGTTGTAAGAGAAACTAACAATTTCGTTGTCAGAAAAAAGTCTGACAATAACTGTATCTGAAAATATGGTCAGACGAAAAACTGTACACGAAAAATTGCTAGATCCCTTATCATTCGTTGTCAGATTTAAAACATTGTGTTTGTGTTTTTTTACGTGTCTGACAGAACTTCCATTGAGTGAAAAAACGTGTAGGGAGGGTTGCCCTCGTATTCCACATATTCTTCAAACAAATCTTGGGTACTATACATAACTATTTTATCAAATATTTTACTCAAAC
>NDXZ01137823.1:0-16052 GCA_003055125.1 Paykullia maculata | reverse complement strand
TTAATTACCTTCTAGATATGTTTTAAGTTCAGAACAACTTTTTCTCCATTAAATTATAAAAAATCCTTGACTTTGTCAAGTAAAAATTCACTTGGTTTTCCTTTAAGAAATCTAGGAAATGAACACACCCTTTTTTTGCAATATATTTGTTAAAAAATTGTTCACGTAATTTTTCTAAAAGAATAAATATATTTGCACTATTCTTTATTTTTTTTTTTTAAATTTAATTATTTCACAACCAATTTTTCGAATTCTCTTTAAATTTCTAATTATTATAGTTTTTGCAACAATTGCACGCACGCACTTAATACTTTTTGTTTCTATTAGAAATTTCAAATACTTCTTTAAACACATTCACATATGTATGTATACCCATAGATAAAAAGAAAAAAAAACAACAACAATATTAACTAGGAATATAAGATTTGCAAGTCAAAAAGGAGGATGACAAAGCAAAACGCAAAAATATCATACGGTATTTTTTCATTTCTTACTTTAACAACTGGAATTTTTAAAAATCTATAATATTTTCGTTTTAAATTCCTTTAATTTTATTAATTTATTGATTACTTTTTTTAAATAAAACAAAATGATTGTTTAGTTTTATGTTCCTTTCTTTAAAAATTTTATCACACACTCAGTTCCTACATCCGAATTACTAGTTGTTCGCCCGATTACCACTCAATAAGAACTGATGTTAGGTTAGTAAAATGTTAACAAATGTTAAGAAAAAACGAAAGCAATTGAATGAAAAAAGCGTTGCCAGAAGTTATTGGCGAAACATTATAAGTAATAAATTTTCGGTAAATGTATGTATGTACATTTGTATATGATATATTTTTAAAACACACTCCCAATATAATTACATTTGTATAAATCGTAAAGTTTCAATGGCATTTTAATAAGAACATAAAAAAATTAAGAATTTAATTTCTGCGAGACGAAAATTATCATAAACTTTCTTTTTTTTTATTTCCAGCACAAAAATTATCTACTTACAGAAATATTAGATTTTTTTCATCTACACAAGCATTTTTTCGAATTCGTTACTAAGCTACATACATACATGTATATATAATTTCTCTTCAAAAAAATTTTATTAATTCTCCATTTTGATAATTTCACGTTATTGATTTAAAAAAATCTTTTGAAAATTCTTCATTAAAAAACATGCGATATTTAAAACAAATTTAATTAGTTGTCAGTTTCAGTTTATGTATATAAAATTGATAATATTTTTATAGAAAATATCTGGAAAATTTTTTAAGTAATATTTTATATGTATGGAGCCCCAATGTCATATTTAACATCTGGCAGCAATGAATTAATGTTTAACCAAAGAGAGTGAGAGAGTGAGTAATAAAACCTTAAACATTTTTTGTGCATGTTAGTTGGAAGTTAACATTGTTTACTTATGAGACCGGCTCTGTATGAGATAAATAATGTGTGCATAGCATTCTACTAAGTAACAGTAGTAAAGATAAATGAAGTTAATGCCCTGTTAAAAAAACAGTTTGGCATGTTGTAAAATAATTTAATGTAAACTAATCGTTTGTGTTAAATTGTTTCTGTTTAGTAATGACACAGTGTTTCCCAAATATAAAAATGATAAAAGAAGAAAATGTTGAAAAAATAACAAGAAAGTTTTTATAAATAATGTATTTTTAAAGATAATAAAAAGAAAATTTATTGTTCTTTGTTTTAAATGTATGGATATAGGTTTTAGATTAAAATAAAGGGATTACCTAAAACAAAGTTTAAAAATAACTTTTAATGTTTTTTTTTATTTTATACAGGATCTAAAAATAGTTCTTATCAAATACATACATATGTATGTATAGTGATTTATTAATAAAATAAAATTTATTAATTTACGTATGTTAGTTTAGGTACAAATTTAAGTTACAGTTTTAAATATTTTTAATATTGTACATTTTCATATTACTTTTTATATTAAGAAACTCTGCTAAAGGTTTAAACATTTTGCTTAAAACTTATTGTTTTTTTTTTGCAAAAAAATTTTTAACTGCAAAAACCGTTATAATTTTTATTAAAAGCAAAAGCAAAAGAAAAATTGAATTCAACATTTAATATAAATTGCAAAAAAAATGTCTATTGAACAACAAGTGATTTGAGGAATAAATATAAAAATGTTAAACAAATTTTCAAAAAAATGTACTTTTGTCTTACTTTACTATGTGTTTGTTAAGGTATGTAATAACATATAAATATGTTATATTTATGAGGCTTTAAAAAAGTTAGCGACAAATATGTTTTTTAAGCATAAAAATAGTTTTAAAAAATATTTCAGTTTGCATATACATACATATGTACATATGTACATACATGTGTATGTATGTTAATCTATTTACTTACGATTCCTAAACTAAAATTTTGTAAAAGGCTCTTTACTGGGAAAAAGCTATTGCATCGTTTAGTTAATAGAAAGTAACTTTGACAAGAATTATTAGTATGAATTTTAATTTTTAATATCTAAACTGGATACGTAAACTTTTGACTAAAATAATTTCAGTTACTTGTCCTCCAATATCCGTTATGTGGAGTTGCTGCTGTCACAGAACAACAGCGACAGGAAATTCAAAAACTTAGGTCCGAACTATCTGCAGCCTTAGAAAGTGATACGGAAAATGCAGCGGCTGAAGGTGTAATAGTACAACCCACCTGGACACAGGGCGCAAATAGGGCAGTTCCAAATAAAGCAGCCAAAGTTAAGATTACTGACCAAAACCGCAAAGAAGCGGAAGCATTAAGAGCTGAAATCGGTAAAGCAATAGTGAACGATAATTATGCCACTAGTGGGGCTGCGAAAACTCAAGATATAAAAGCTTTGGAAGCCTCTTTGAGCATGAAAGAAAAAGGTAAAGAGGCTTTATTGTCAATTATTGGCTCTCAAACGGAAACTGAGGAGTCAGAACATGTGGGGGCCTCAACCGACGACAAAGATGATAAAAATTCCAACTCAAAGGGGCCAAATATTATAAAGGCTAATTTAAATGAAGATACCGAAATAGATATACGAAAATTACAGCGTTTGGAGGTGGCCAAAAGACGTACGAGAGAGGTTTTGATACTTAAATATATAGAGGAAGACTTTTCTTTTAACTTGGGTCCCGAAGTTCATGAATGGAAACACATAGTGCATGCAGGAGAGGAGTATTTTATAGGCCGTCGCCGTACAGATCTGTTAATAGTACGTAAAGAATCCGCCACCTATGAGCAGGCCATGGTGGTCAATGTGGGTCATCTTATAACGGATATAGAAACCTATGCCTATTGGAATTTAGAGCAACAGCAACAAGAAGGGGTTATACTTGTAGCCACAGGAGATAAAGTTTTATGGTATCGAGCAAACAATGAGACTAAACAAATTGAGTTGTATTGGGATTGGCTAGTGGGCAATACTATAACGGGTTTAACCTATTTTACACTAGACTCTAAGGATTATTTAACTATATCCTCCAATCAATCGTATTTGGCCGGCCATTATGCCCTTAATATTTATCAGTACAAATTACATAGCAAAGAATTTTGGATAGTCCAGCGTCTACAATTAGAAAATACAGCCGATAAGGTAACGGTTTTAAATACTGGAAGAGATGTCATATTGGCTTTACCCCAAAATAACACCGTCGATATTTATACCTTTAATCCCCATGAGGCTGCCTATTCTCACATACGTTTTGAACTGAAAAGACAAGTGGCGGCGGAAGGTATTTTAACAATAGCAGGCTTTAAAATGGGGGGCCGTAGTTATTTGGCTTTAACAGGATATCAGCCTCAAATTTTGCTTTACCAACAGGGAGATTTTGTTTCAAAAACTATATTGGGCAGTAATTTTGGTTTGGTGGAGTTGTTTTTTCCCATTCCCGTAAGAACTTATCGCGATGATCTTATTTTATTGGTTCAACACAGAGTGGATTTCAGCACCCATATTTTAACGGTGGTGGAGACTTTGATTTGGGATGGTGAGGCTTTTGAGACTAGTATACCGGTACCATGTCATTTAGGGGATCATGTAGTTTTTGGTGTTGACTGCATGCTTGATTTACATAGAGATGAGGGTCTAATGGGAGCAGCCTTATTTAGAAGTGGTGACAATATTTCGGTTATAATACCACGTTTTAAAGCTGAATCTGGCCTTTTTCGTTTCCACACCGAATTGCTGACAAAAAATTCCGAACTGTTAGATCTTCAGGAAATTTTAGATTTCCTTAAAGACTGGATAAAAGAACAAGATGATTTAGTGGCCCAGGCAGAGCAATTTCTACAATTGCCTAATGAAGATATAATAAAATCACAGCCGGATCTGACATATTTAGAATCTCTTAAGACTCCGGAATTTGAATTAAACGGAGAGGTAGGTGAAATATATGTTAACGACTATAAATGGCAGCCAGAAGATTCGAATATAGATTTGGAAACGGTTATTGAAAATTTGGAAGACCTAGAGAGAGCTCTATTCTCAGGCAGGCAAAGAAGGCATTCGGAGGCGACTTTATATGAAGAATTGGACTTTGATGAGGTATTTGTGGAAAACTTAGAAGTGCAGAATGTTAATGGCAAACAATTTTTTATACAAAATGGTGAAATTGATTTTGAGGGTCTAGTAAATCTATCGGAAATCGAAGTTCTTAAAGAACAGATACATGATTCACAAAAGCGGCAGGCAACCGATGAGGAGTTTGTTTTTGAAGGCGACTTAGAGTTTGAGATGATTAATGGCTTAAAGTGGTCAGAAATAAGAGATAACTTGGTGTTTAAAAATCAAAAGCAATTTTTAAAGGAATTGGAAGTGGAAGGAGTAAGTTTTTTTTCTTTTTGGGAGATTTTTAATTAAAAATTTTTAACTTTTGGTTTATTTCTGAAGGAGGTTATAGTTGAAAATAATTTAACTATAAACACTCTCAATTCATTAGATTTCCCTAATGACTTTATGCTGTCCGGTGGTCCTTCTACTTCTACGGTTGTGGCTGAAAAAAATTTTGCCAACACTTTGTCAGCCACTGCTGTTGACACAAATGGTTTGATAAATGGCAAAAATCCGATGAAAGCCATAACGCTAATGGATGCCCAAGAATGGCAAGGTATGCCAGTTTTTAAACAATTGGAAGTATCGGAAAAATTTGAGGTGGGGCAAATGTTTTATTGTATTTCTCTAAAGTATAAACGAAAATTATGTTTTATCTAGCTTCAGGGCCAAGTACACGGTCGTAACATGAATGCTCTACCCCAAAATCCTACTCTACAGGAGGGCAGCATTATAAAAGCTGACTGCCATTTCAAAGAACTTTTTGTCAATGGCCCAGTTGTTTTAAAAGGACAAATGGATCAGCAGCCCTTGGAGCATCGTCTAAGAGATATTATGCTGAAATCATTAGATCCAGAAGAAGAAATTTTAGTGCCTTCATTGAAACATTTTGATTCGGTCATGTTTCCTACAGACTTTCAGCTAAAAAATAATACCATAAACAAAATACGAGTCCAGGATTTTGTAACTGTGCACACCAACCAAAGTCTTAATATGACCGACCTTGAAGGTTATGTTTATTTTTATAATTTAACCCTTAACGGTTCATATGATGGTGTTATATTGGAAGATGCTTTAAAGGAAATAATATTTTTGGACAAACCAGTAGATTTATCTAATACAGAACTAATATTTGAGGATTCCGTAAAAGCGAATTCAATAGCAATTTTAGATAAACTTAATGGAAAACCTTTGAAAAATAATATGCAAACTCTCCAAGAAGATTTGGTTTTATCATCTGTTGAGTTTGAGAGTTTAAAGTCCTTGCAGGCACATTTTTCTAATGATATTTTAGGCCAAGGGAAATTAAACAATATAGAACTGCATGAGTTGCTAGAAGAAAAATCTTGGCATGACCCTCCTTTTAGAGGCAATATCTTTCTTAATGAATTAATTTTGCTGAAAGGTTTGCAAACCGATGAATTGCATGGCATTAGGTCTGAATACCTATTGGAGTTCCTAAATAAAATTGATGAGTTACCAGATATGGTTTTGAATGGTCAAATTCTGGTAGATCAGATAACAGTTACAGGAGATGTTCAATTACATAAACTTAATGGTCTTCTGTTTGATGAGGAAATACAATTGACCACCATTAAATTAAATCGGCCCAATTTTTTGTCTACCGAACTAATATTTAAAAATCGCTTGAATATAAAAGGCGACTTAAAAGTCATAGCAGACTTTAGAGATGACTTTTTACCTGACATAATAGATGACATAGTCATAAGAACTACAAACTCCAGCATAGAAATTAAGGCACCCAAAAGCTTCCTTACACCAATAAACGTTTTAAAAAATACTCAAGTTAAAGCCTTAAATGGTGTACCAATACAAAATCTGGCTTGGAAAATCCAAGCAAACCATTTTAAAGGCTCCTTTGAAATCAAAGGCAACTTAGTAGTACGTGAACTTAATCTGCAAGGAAGTATTAATGATTTAAATTGGCCAGATCTACAACAGATATTTTACTTTGATGCAAAATTAAAACAGTTTGTTCTAAAAGATACCACTGAGTTTAAGACGACACAGTTTTTGGAAGATCTTACTGTTTTAGGCGACCTGAATGATGTACCAAATTTATCGGATTTCTTTGAAAATTTGATTTATAAAAATCAATTATGTCTGCTTAAGGGTAAAAACACATTTACGGGACGAGTGTCCATAGACAAAGGAGCCTATATTAAATATTTAAATGGCCTTGATCTTATGTATCTTTTCAACAACTTGGTTTTCATACATGGTCCTCAACCAATAATAATAAATGCTCCGGTTATATTTGAAGAACGCCTACAAGCCAATGAAATACATGTGGAGAAATCTTTAGAAGTTGAAACTTTAACTGGCTGCAATATTAAAGAATGGTTAAATGGTTCCCTAAGAGTAGATCAAGATCAATATGTAACACGTAAGTATTTTCTCTTTAATATTAAAATCTAAGAAGATTTATTGCAAGATTTCTATTCAACAGATTTTATACAGTTTGCTGCCGGCTGCTTAGATGGCAATTCTTTATCGGTTCACTTTATTAAAAATATAGATCTTTCGCGAGTTTTAACTGTAAATACGGCCCAAACTTTTAACGAAACGATTAAATTTTCGAAGGTTGTCTTAAATGGTTTTATTACAACTAAGGGTCAGGTTAATCATGTAAATTTGGTGCAAGAATTCAACAATACTTTAATGGTAAGTTAAAACAAAAATTTATATTTTTCAAACATGCTTTTGAAGTAGACGAAAAATTTCTGAAAATGACACATTTACTGAGTCCAAGTTCTGTAAAAAATGTAAAAAATATCTTAATTTTTTGTTTGATTGTTTACAGACCAGCGGCCATCAACATATTTTAACACCTTTAACCATACAAACAATAGTGGTTTTAAAAGATCTGACCATACGTGCCATGGTTAACAGCAATAAAGATCTACAAGATGTGGCCACTTTAGTGGGAGATGTCACTTTGGAATCACCTATTTATTTTCAATCTATTTACAGTTCTCAAGTTATAATGCATGATTTGGTCACGGGTATAGATTTTAATAAGTGGTTTACTTCTGCTGTAAAATACCAAGACCCTAATGCTCAGCATATAACTGGTAATTGGTCTATAAAATATTTGACTGTAAATGAAGGACCAAAAGATTTTCAATATAAGATCAATGGCTTTGAGCCCTGGCAATACCATTCCTTCATACGTACGCTTAGAAGTAATAAATGGGAGAATTATAAAGATAAAGAAATATGCCGATTAGTAAAGGAGATTTGGCAGAGAATATCTAATAGATCGGTTTATATTAAATATATTGAGGAAGATTTTCAAATAGATTTAAATAAATATTTGAAAGAATCAAAGGGAACTTTAAGAAAAATATTTTATTTAAAAACACTTCGAGAACAGTATTTGTTAATTAATTTCGAATGTCAAACCCTGATATTTAAATGGTTGCCTCACGAACAAAAATTTCTATTCAAAAATTCCTTTAAATCAGGACCAATTGATCAAATTGAAGTTATACCAGGCTCAAGCAAAAGCAATAAACTGGAATTATTTACTACAATTGATACAACGGATAAGACTAATTGCTCTTTAGAGCCAGTAAATAAATGGACGATACAAAATGACTCCATAGTATTGGCACGCAATTCAATCCGTTCTTTAGGTGGGCTCTTTTATGCCAACAAAGGAAAGAATACTTCGCTGTGGAATTTAGATAACGAAAACCTTAAAAAATTAGATTTAAATACGTATAAATTGAAACAAAAGTGGCAGTTGCCTTTGGGAAGTAATAAAACCCGTTATAGATTTGTGCCTTCTAAATCTCAAAGAGAAGTCTTATTGACTAATGGCGAACTACTTGTGGCACTCAACAACCATTTAAATAAAAAAATTAAGAAATCTACTTTTGATACCACAGAGCCTGTAATGTGGCAATTATCATCCTTCCAAGGAATCAGAGGCAATAATTCCTATTCTATTTTGAAGCCCAGTCCCTCTTTAGCTCGCTCTTTTGTGTTTGCCGATTTTAAACAGGTAGTTAAACATATTTTAATTGATTTGGGTCAACGTTTACAACAGGAGGTCAATATAACACAACTAAGTATACCTGAGTCTGATTTATTCGATGAACATTTAGTACCTGATTTTTTGGAAACTATGCAGGAATTGAATAAGCAAAATATTTATCCAACCGAAGTTTTCAATATTAATTTTGATAACATAACTATACCTGATAATCCTGCCCAAGTTTTGGCTGCCCGAGTAGTTCAAATAACCTGGCCTGTGGTTGTAGAGATGGAGGAAATTCATTCTTATCTTAGGACCAATAACACCCATGACCACCCCTTGTGTTCGTGTATTAGCAAATCTTTGGGATTTTTGATAAAAGATGTTTTAATGTTGGCGTATCCAGCTCATCCTTTAAAAGAGGCTTATGATTATTCGCTGGAACTATCAAATGTTATAGAACGTATAAGAGATTTCGAAAAAGACTTGGAAGAATTTGTTAAAGCTTTGGAAAAGCATCAAGAGGAGCTGCCTGTAGTTAATAATGCAGAAAAGCCACAACTCCAGTCTTTAGTTACAAATAGGGAGTTTCGGGCATATTCTAAAACCCAAGATGATCTAATGTTCACGGAAATTTCCCATTTGCCTGGCTACCAACAAGGAGAAATTTTGTCTCTTCTAATAGGTGACACAACACAACCCCGTCATCTTTTGGCTGTTACAAACACTAAAACCTTATTAGCTGCTCAATATAATCCAGGCATTTATCTTTTTTTGGAGGGTTTTACAGAACAACTATTTCAAGTTATAGCAGCAACAAAACCCAGATCTTTACAACAGCTAAGAATAAAACAAGAAACTTTATTAGTGTACATAGAGGCCTGCTGCCAGGTGAAAGTTTTAAGATATCGTGGTTCCCAGGGTTTTCAACAATTTGCCGAGATCTATAGTAAAGAGTATATCAAACAAATACTTACCCTTTCTTTGCCTTCTACCCAGGGAAAATCAGCATATTTCCTTGTTGCTTTAATGGAAAATAATATTAAATTCTATCAATTTGTTGTGGAGGGTTTACATTTTGAAACTCTGTCTCATTTAACTCAAATACCTGTAAATTGTTTGTAATTTGTTTAATTTAAAGTAAATTTGTTAACAATGTTTTTGTTATATTAAAAAATAAATTGTTTATAATATTTCGTTTATCAAACTTAAAAACTATATTTTTAACTATAAACTATATTCCTTTTTACTTTTATTCCTTATTTTTTACTCTCCTTTGCTTTCACTCTGCCAAACATATTTTAGTAAAACTTGCTTTCTTTTATTTCGTTTTGTTTTAATAATAAATAGTAAAATTAACGTATTAATAATTGCAACAATAAAACAAATTCCACTAGATTTCCAGGCAGGCCTTAAACGAAAATTTTCCGTAAATGGAAGAGCCGCCGCGTTAATTATATATGTATGTAACTTAAAAAAGAACAAACTGCTCAAATATTTACAAGTGCTTATTATTATTATTATTTAGCATTAAGTGTAGGTACTTTCTAAAACCTAAGGAATTTTGACGGGTAAAAATAGTCTAGGATCTCCTATTTTTGGACTTAAACGTACTACAACTTGATCATCACCATCACCCACCTCAAGGAAAGAATTCCAATCGGCCAAAAAATAGAAACCATTTTTCTTTTTTGGTGGTGGTGGGGATTCGGTTATTGGGTCGGGACCAAAAGAGTCTTCTAGATCGGCCAAAGAGCCATTACGTGATTCTTCTGTTGTTGTGCTAGTAGCGGCTGTCGTTGAGTCTATCTCGCCGTTATTTTTGTTATCGTCATCACTGTCATCTAAACTCAAACTTAGTTGAATTCTAGAAGATTCTGTGATACTTTCTGTTTGTGATGGGGTTTCTTCAGTTGGTGTGTCACTTTGCCTTCTACTTTTGATAGTTTCATCTGCAGCTGTTTGTTGTTTTTTCAAACTTTCCAAATATTTAACATCAGCTTGTCTTAGCAGGGCTTTGTCATCGGGGCTAAGATCGAGATTTTTTAGTTCTTGTAGATTTTTTATTAGTCTTTGTAACTCATCTGTATTGGCAGTTAAATCTGGCAGAGGCTTCTCCTCCTTTCCTTTGGATTCCGGCAAAGCCTTTTCATATTTGATTTCACTAAAATCTCCCTGCAAATCTTTAGGTCTACTTTGGGGTATGGGCCAAGCCAACTGATAGTTAATTTCACTAAAATCAGCCATTAAATCTTCCGCACTTTGTACACCCATTGTTATATCTTTCTTTGATTCCTCAAAATCGTCATCTTTACGGCGTCTAAATCCAATTGGTCTCTCAGTGGATACTCCAATTCTATTTGCTGCTCTTTTAATGGCTGCCTCAATGATTTTGGTGGCACTAAAGACCGGCAATTCGACTGAACTTTCGGTTGTAGTTTTGGGAGGTCTTGGTGTTAGAGATTTCATGGTGGTTAACGAAAATACCGCTGTTTTTTCACTTAATTCTTCGTCCTGCGATGAGGAAGTGGTGGGTGGGAATTGTAAACTACTTTCTGTTTGACTTGCTAAATTAACTTTATTATACGAGCCATACTTTTGTGTAAGTTCTTCTAAACTATTAGCATCATTTTTCTGAGGCTTAAAATTATCTTGACCAGGAAGTTTCTTAGAGATATTGTAAGAATTTTCAGTTTTTGTAAATTTTGTTTCCAGCTGTTGGACCAATTCTTTTGGCAGTGTTACTCCCAACTTTTTGAGTTCTTGAGCATTATTGAGCAGCTTTTGTAACTCCTCTAAATTGGCATTAGATTTAACAGACTTTATTATATCCTTGGGACTTTTAGTGGCCACAAACTTTGGCGGTTCTTTGGTAACAGTTTTGAAAATCATTGGTGGCCGTAGATTCTTATAGGCATCTCCCTCTTTAGAGGGTTGGGCATAAACTAGATCTTTCAATTCTTCACTAGAAGTTATATATTGTGAGTTGCTTTCACTAGTTTCCCGATTTTCGTTGAAATTTTTGTAGGCCGGTAAATCCAACTTTAAATCCTCAGTCTCTGATTCTTTTTGTAGTAAGTCTTGGACTTCTCTATAGCCGTTTTCCTTTGTAGGGTATACAACATGGGCCCCATTTATGTTTTTCACATTTTCTGTTCTTTGTGAGGCTGCTGCATTTAAGTTTGGAGCCTTTGTTGTTGCCCGATTATATGTGTTTCTAGGATTCGCTGTAGGCATATTAATGCGAACTCTTTCCAATTCTTGAACTTTACTTAACAACTTTTGCAGTTGTACAAAGTCATTGGGATCTACCTCCTGTAAACTGCTGCCCGATCCAGTGTCATTAGTTATATCTATAATGCGTTGAGCAAAGTGTTGGGCTCTACGGGTGCCAGTCTCTAACTGCTGCTCCTGATATGCCTTGACCGCCGTGGCTTTAGTGGATATTTCAATATCACTGTGGGTGAATTTTTCAACATCATCCACCTGTTTGTATAAAGTTCTAAGGTTGGCAAAATCATTGACCGGTAGACGATAGTCGTCGTTGTTTTGTAGAGGATCTTTCACATTGCGTGTTGTGAAACCCATAAAAGGCGACAGGGGAGTATCTGTAGGTTGTGCTTTTTCCAATTCCTTATGTTTTAAATTTAAACGTTCTAGCTGTTGTACACGATTGATAAGGGCTTGTAGCTCATTATTTTCAAAGGAAGGTTTCTTGGATCTAGATTCATTATCGCTGTTAAGATATTGTGTTATTACTGGGGGTGTTAGTGTAGAAGTTGTTGTTGATGTAGTGCTTGGTGGTGTTGTGGTGGATCTGGAGGTTACTTTTTCCATTTCAGCGAGATATCTTTGTAGTTGTGTCAATTCGTTCGCTAAAGCTAACGGTTTTTTGGTTGTACTAGTGGTTGTAGTTATTACACTGGGATTTACTTTCACTATTTGCTGCTGCTGTCTAGCCTTAGCTTGATCGAATAGCTTTTCCAATTCCTTATCATCAGTCAGAAGTTTGCGCAACTGCCATAGGTCCGTAGGTCCAATTTGAGTCTGTAAATTAACAGGTCTCTTGGTAGTAGTAGTAGAAGTAGTAGAAGTTTTAGCATTATTCTTTTCATACACTTGTAGTTGTTGCAATACCTTCTGTAATTGTCCTAAATCAGGAGTTGTGGATCCTGATTGAGCCTGCTGTTGAAAGACCAACAATTGCTGTTGTGGTGTTAATGCTTGCGTTGATATAAAGCGATTGGTTAAAACTGAAGCTTGTGTAGATGCAGTAGTTTCTACTGCCACATTGCTAGAGGCAGCAGTATTCACGCCTCCGTTAGCCGTTGCCGTAGTTTTTATAACATTTTCAGGGTTTATTTTCAAATTTTCCAGCTCTTGTAGATTTTCCAAAAGTTTGGATAATTCACTAGTTGTTTGTGAATTTCCCTTATTGGCAGGATTTAAAGCGAAAGCGGGATCTACGCGCCTTCTAGGTTTTTTAGGCTGCACAAGGATGGGTTCAGCATTAGTAATTAGCAAAGAAGAGGAAGTGGTAGGTGCTGAAGTAGTGGTGGTAGTTGTTGCAGTAGGTTTAGTTGTAGAAGCTACTGTTAAAGGTTTACCATTTAATCTCTCTAATTCCTTAAGATTTTCCAATAGCTTCTCCAAATCAGAGTTGCCAAAACTGGGAGCACCTTTTTTGGCCTTTACGTGACTAGAAGGTACTTTAGATGTAGCTATTTCACTTTCTTGACTCCAAGGCTCTAAACTATTTTGTGTGGAAGACGCTTCAGCTTTTTTAATAGCTTTACGTTTTCTGCCACCTACTATACCAAATCTGGTCAAATAACTTTCCACCTCAGGTTTAACTCTTATTTCCTCGCCTATATTCAAAGGCTTAAACATAGAATAGGCATCTGGCTTTATTTGAGGACTCAAGTTTTGTGTCCTTAAGCCTTTTAAATCGGCCACACTTATCACCGAAGGTTTTGGAGCACTTTCAGCAGCAAAGTAGTCACCCATACCCACCCTACTTCTAGTTTGTGTTTTCGGCGGGACTATGCCCAAGCTTTCCAAAACATCTGCTACTGGTTTAGCAGAAGAGAACAACGAATATTGAGGTTTTTTCTTTTCTGCGCCAACATTCAGGAAATCGGCATTTTTGGCACTATAATGACTGCTGAAACGTTGCACGGGTTTTGCATTGTTGTTAAAATTCTGGGGCAAGTCGGTTACTAAAGGTTTAAAGGGTACAAATTTGGGCATATTTAGGGTGGGTGTCATACGATACATAACAGGTGGAGGATTTAAGGGATGATAAGTAGTAGGGGTTAAAGGCGTAGTTCTTGTTTTTATAGAAAATAAAGGTTTATAAGTAGTAGCTTCCATTTGGCCTACAACTTTAGAAGCAAATTTACCCTCACTGTTCATGGAAGGGGTCAGAAACTGAATGGGTCGATGAGAACTATAAGTGTCGACCACTTTAGTGACCGGAGGACGGGTAAAAAGTTCCTGTAATAACTTTGTTTTTAATAATTTTATTTTTTATGCGTTTCATTCAACTTTTTACCTGAAAATTATCCTCAGTATTGTTATCAGTATTATATGGCAAAACCAGCATCAAAGCTCTCATACTATCCGCTCTCAGTTTGTCTCCTGCCCTAAGACTTTTCTCATATTCCTCTCTGGTTACTTTTTCATAAAGATCTTCTATTTCACCTCTGTGGAAAGACAATTCTTCTATAAAAAAAATTTACTTTGTTTGACTTAATTATATTCTTACCTGGTCAATCGTGGCAGTGAAGGATCCCGATTTAAAATTCTCTGTACTTCGTGAATGGTTTCTTCTAATTCTGGCCGTTGAAGAAAAGATTTGTCCAGATTTCGTATTAAATTTCCCTGTAATGTTTGAGGCAGTGTGGGTAAGGTAGACGCCAACCAGGGCAGTGTGAGAAGCAGGCATGTTGTTAGTTTTAAAAGAAGTGGCGGTACTAATTTTGGGGGATAGTGATACATGGTAACTGAAAAAGAGATTGAATAAAAGGTGTAAGAAGAAGCAAACATTTTCAATAAATTATTTGTTGAAAGATTTTTTATATCTATTTTTAGAGAAGATAACGGTAAAGTGTGATAATTCATGTGGGTGTCATAAAAATGCTTTTCAACTTTATGACAAAATTACTTTTAATTTGAACTAATATTTTTGTGTGTTTATGCGTTTTGACACTACATGCTACCCAAGGCGCTAAAATCGTCGTGCTCAGAATAGTCATAGTCCCACATCCAACTCAGCTCTTAAGTTTTTACATATTGTTGATCATAAAAAATTCCAATAAAATGTAATTTTCCAAGAATGATATTTTCACTTTTTTTCAATTGAGAAAATTACAACTTGTTTCTGATATATGCACATACGCACATTGAAAGAGCTATAATGAATTGATAGTCATTTTGCAAAGCAATTTTAATTTGTTAACACAAATAATAAAAATGTTTTCTTTAATATTTATTACCCCTTAATAACCGGTTAATGATTTGAAAAACGTTTGTTTGATTANNTTTTTTTTTTTTTTTTTTTTTTGTAAAATGAAATTAAAAAATAATACCAGACGACCTCGTATTAGTAAACTCTTCACTTCTTTTAAGACGTAAAAAAGTTCTTAATTTTTTTTATTATTATTCAAAGTTATCGTTGTTTCGTTATTATTATTATTTTTTTAAATGAATGTTAGATTCTTTTAATTGTTTAAAATCATAGTTTAAATCGTTATAAGAGCTATTTTAATACTAAATTGTTTTTATTAACCATGTCAAGGTGTATTTTTTTAAAGCAAAAATACTTTATTTTTATACCCACCACCAAGAAAAGATATCGTGGGTATATTGTTTTTGTCATTCCGTTTGTAACACATTAAAATATTCATTAAGGACGCCATAAAAACTATATTTATATACATATATATGTACATATGTATATGTGAGAATATTTAATAATTTTAGGTCTGTCTGTCGCACGACTGTCTGTCTGCCTTTAAAGAATACGATACATCTCAAAACAAAGGATTTAAGGAAAAATTTTACTAAAATCTTTGGTATTAAAAATATAGACGAAATCGATGTTATACAAAAAGATTAATTTCTTATAATGCAAAAATTGGTCGTTTCGGTATGTCTGCAGGTGCATGTCCGATAATGATATTTAAAACCGTATTTTAAAATTTATTTTTAATGAAATTCGGCACAGCCGAACATAGCGTTCTTTCTTGTTTTTATTTTTATGTTAATTAACAAATGTGGATTGTCTTAAGACTTTTTAAGTTATTAAATTATGCTTGTTAAAATAACAAGCTTTAAATGGTTTCGCATACACGAGTGTATTTACTTTGTAACTGAGTCAGCGTTTTCATAAAGGAATTTTGCAATCGGTTAAATATGCACATATGTACATTCATGTGTATGTGTACGTACGTACATACAGACATACACTTGTACCTATAAGAAGAAAAAATGCTGCAC
>NDXZ01137822.1:0-13625 GCA_003055125.1 Paykullia maculata | reverse complement strand
CAGTTTAAAGGAAAACGACCGTTTATATTGAAAAAAAATACTTAAATATTACACATTAAAAATTATGTATTTAAATATACATATGCATGTTGTTTTAAATGTTTGATGTGTTTAAGCATTGTCTACAGCAGCAATATAATTAAACTGCAAAGGGGAAGCTTAATATTAAGCCATAATTTAATTAAAAATATTATAATTGCCTCTTTTCAGACACATACTTATGTACGCATATCATATGCGAATAAGATTGCTGGCATCCAATAAAACTTTTGCTCATGGCAACTGCCCAATTCCCAACTACGGTTGTATTGTTGTATGGTTGTATCTTGCCATTTGTGGATTGGCTTAATATTTTTTTTTTAATTTATTCTATCATAGTACAAAACAAGTACGAAATATGCTTTGCTTAAAGGTTTGGATACTTAAAAGTTGTAGGCTATGACCAATTATAAGCCGATTTCCAAAAAATTTAGTAAAGATATTGTGAAATTGAGTACCGATTAAAACGGCTTACTGCCGAAAAGCAACTACAGGCTCATAAAGCCCTTGAAAATTAAAATTTAATAAATTTTTTTTAGAAATACAACAATAATTTCCAAGTTACATGATAACAATTTTTCCAATATAAAGTCCACTATTCGAAATCCGAAAATTTCGGATGAGAATTATCTAGTAACGGATTCTGATTAATAATTTAACACAAATGATTATTTTTTATTTTATATATAATATAATATGGTCGGACTTGACCGATTAAAATTTTCTTTTCAAAGTAGTTGCAGGAGGATTAGACATTCCAGAAAGTGAGAAACCAGACTGATCGACGGTGCATATCTTTAAGGCAAATTACAGATGCTGCAATTTAATTTGGGAAAGAGAGTAATGGTTAATATGGCGATGAAGTAATATAAGTTTAGAAGTGCAAAGTACACCAAGATATAATACAAACAAAATGATTTAATAAAATCTTACATTGTAAATGAAACAACTTTACCAAAATATTAATTTGAGAAATAAACAATTTATAGTTGATAGGATTAACAAAAATAATAGTGCAAATTCAAGAATTTTTTGATATATGGACAAATCCTGCGTGGCGCACGCTACATTCGTACGCGTTTTTAGATTAACCCATATCGTCCCAGAGAATTTTTTTTTTCGAATAACTTTAAAAAGTTTGGTAGTTCGTACCTAGTTTGAGATTGAGTTTGTAACAAAATTAAGAACTTTTTGGTTTATATTTAAGGCTAACCTCTTACAATATCTAATTTCATAAAAAAAAATCTAAATTTTAATTATAAAAAAAAGACAAAAGCATTTGAAAACGCATGAAATTTACTGTTCGATTAATCGAACACTGGAACGATATGGGTTAAAATATAAAAATTGTTTGGTCTTTCAAAAGAGATACCTTTAACTTTTAAGTAGTGTTAAGTGGGATTTTATTTGTACTTTCGAATGGCATAAAATATAATTTTGTAGTAGGTATTTGTTGTAAAATAATTGATCACAAAGTTTCGTTACGCACGCTACAAAAAGTGGAAGTAACTTTTAGGTTGGAGTGTGTTTTCGTAATTTTTAGCGAATTTTGCATAATAAAGCACAAAAAACCCAAATCCTTTAAGAAAGATGAGGATAGGAGAAATCTAAAACAACTTAATTGGAGGCAAAAAAATTTTAGTTTTTTATCAACAGTTACGTGAGGCATGTCACATTTTTTCCACTAGAGTAATTCCATGTTATTTTTACCAGATGGTTTCTGATTTTGATAAAATTTTGTAAATGTATGTAGTAATACACGTATGTATTGAAAACGGTTTTATTTTTTTTTTAACTTTGATAAACAATGGCAACCCTGTAGTTTTGAATTATAAAAAAATATTGCTGTGGATCCTTCATTTAAAAGTTCATAACTTTTGTTGTGTTTAAGATTTAAAAAAAATTCTTTTTGATTACAGTTGGCAAGATGTCAAGGGTTAAAAAATTTAATTAAATTTTTTTTTTTTAAATAATAAAAAATTTTTGAAAAAAAAAAATTTTTAAATAAATATAAAACAAAAAATATATATCTCAAAATTTTGTAATAACTTTTATACAAAAAGCTGTTTATATGGTCTAAGTACCCTGATATATTCAGAATGGTGTTTCTAATAGTTTTCGAGATATTAACAAATTTGAAGATGCATGTTTTTATCACTGTGTCATACAAATTTCATTGGCTTCGTCACAACACACTTTTTTTAAAAAGTTGCCAAAGTTAGATGGGAACATAGAAAAAATGCGAAACAGAGCTTCTAGTAGAAATAAATGAATGTATTTTTTGGTATACCTAAGTGTTTTTTTTTTAACTCTGTAATTTCCCTAACACCGATAATTCAATAACAATTGCAAAGGGTTTTAATGCAATTTTTGCCAGAATTCAAAAAGTGACGCACGTCACCGAAATTAATATGCTAATATTTGCTTAAAAGCAGAATATGAACTTGATTTAAAAATATAGAAAATTTAAAAAAAATGTTTATTCTACTTACACAAAAAACCTTATTTTCCGTGACGCACGTCACCACGCACGGACCTGATATTTCATACTTTCAATCTTTCAAAATAGTAAACAAAAAAAATTTTTTACTGAAATTGAAGAAAATTAAACGAATAAAAATATGGCCTTTGATCGGTCTATCTATATTAACACCAAATTAATGATATGATAACATCAAAAATATTAATTTCTTGTATAATCTTAAGAGACCTGAGGTAGGGTAGGATTTGGTATTATTTTTTGTATTAATGATCATCGAAATATTTTTTTTTCTTTTATTTAGAAAATTAAACGTCTAGTCTAATACTTAATTGAAAAAAAATTTAGTTAGATTAATTTGAAAAATGTTTGCTTGGTAGACTGTTTCTGGGATTAGCCCATATGTATGCAGTTTACTAATAGCTAAACAAGGTACTTATTTTGTTGGTGGTAACAAATTAAATATATATAAAATTTTAGTTGTACAGTATTATTGAATTTAAGCATGATATAAATATTTTCTATTATACAGATATTATATTTATTTAAATTAGTTGTTTCTAACTTTCGTTTTATGCTTTTTGTAGTAAAAATAACTTTCCAAGTTGTCTTAACAATGCCTCTTAAACGCTATACGTACAATTAAATTAATTGTTATTAAGAAAAAAAAGTAAAGAAAAACTAAAGCAAGACTATAACAATTTCATGAAGAAATGAAAAATGTCATAGCAAATAGTTTTTAATAAAATTTAGCGTAAACAATGATGAAAAAGTGTAATTACTTTTTTGGGAGACTGTATACAATCAACTACAATAAAGGACAACATAAAATATCGATAAATGAATAGAAAAACTTAGCAAAAGGAAGGACAACAAAACAAAAGCATATAACAAGTATAATATGAGAACTAAAAATAAAAGAAAACTTAATTACAACATCAAAATAAAAAATAACCCAATCTAGATCATTTGTAGTAGATTTTCATAAATTTTTTCAATTTAGTTCCACTAAATCCCACCATTACAAGTTTTGTTGTATTAAATATCTGGATGGGGTACATCCATTCAAACAATCTTTTTTTTATTAACATGTGGCTATAAACACATACATGCAAACATAGATACATACATACACATAAACATTAATAGATAAATGCTCATATTTGTGCCAGTAATATGAACTACATTAAATACATTTATTGCTGAAAAAGCTATTTACACGTAATGTATGCATTCATCACTGACATTTGTCTGCTACGTTCTGTAATGTTTGAATGAAGGAATAAACAATTCAGTTTGTGTTAGAAATTAAAAGCTTTTATTACGCTATTAGTTGCGTTACATTAACTGGTATGTGGGAGGTAAAAGGAACAACTACATTAAAGAGAAAATTTATTTTATGAATTCTTTTCTCCATTTTTTTTTTTTTTCGATTGTATAGACATTTTTTCACGTAATCGGTATCTTTGGACATTTTAATTGTTGTAAATAAAATAATTATTATTTGAAACATGATAAAATGTTAAAGAAATTGCAAATAGACATTTAATATTTCTTTATGAATTCAAAAGGGATCTTTTTTTTCGAATTCATATGTATGAAATCCAAATAACGTAATGATTATGAACCATATCATGAAAACTACAAATGGCATCGTTTAATAATTTTACTTGCATAGAGTATCTTGATTTCAAAGCCATGCTTATTATTATTAATCTCTGAGCACAGAAACAAGTCATGTTAAGTAAATACAATTTTAATCATCATAAGACAAACATTAAAATTAAGTTGTTTTTTACGCTGAAATGGATTTTAAGTTTAAAAATGCCAGAATAAAAGAGAAAAAGGAATATCATCTTTCAAATAATATACCCATATGTTAAACAAAAATCTAAAAAATGCTTAAAGGGCTAAACGAAGTTAAAAAGTAATAGTCGTTTCTTGTTTTTTAGTTCCAGGCTAAAAAGTATATCGCTACCTTAGTCGGAAAAAGTGCTAAGTCCATTTTTTCAAATTATTCAGGAGAGACAAAAAACTGTCTAAGTTTTTTTTTTAGTAGTTTTTTTGAAAATCTGTAAATGCAGTTTTTTTCTTTAGTCCATACTTTTAAATTACCAGTAATCGTAGGATTTTAAAATAAATCATTTGCGGACTTATAGGCTTCTTTGGACTTAGCACATTTACACTTTGAAATTTCATTATTTTAGTAGGGCCTTAGCGGAACTTTGTTTTTAAATACATTTTCCCGTTTCCTTAAATTATAATGTTTATGAATTTGTGTACAAAATTATAATGTTTATGAATTTGTACACAAACAAAAAATATGGTAGACAGCCATTGTGGCTTACAAACACAAACACTACGATAACGTACTAAACTATTTTAGAGAGCGCGTAGTGTACTTTTAGCGTACCAATTGCGTACCAATTGTGTATTAAAAAAAAAAAAATATTAAAAAACAGAAATATTTTGTCGCCATAAAATTCACAACCGGTACGCTAAAATACAGTACGCGTACTTTGTTTGTATTACAATTCACATAGACCTACCTACCTACCTATTTAGGCATAAAAGACACTCTTTCAACTCCTTAACAAATGTACAAGAAATAGAATAAACCATTCGATTCGATTAGAAATTTCTTTGAATTTGTATGCCTTAAACATGTAAATTCGAAAATGTTTTCTTTCGAATCGAATTACAGAATAACCCCCTAGCATAATTCTCTAAGAAACCAGAATACGGGAACATTTTTCTTTAAGTTTGAAAGAAAAAATGGTCTCAGTGGTTCTGTTGCGAGCGATCCATGCAACCAAACTTACTAAAATCTAAAAAGTATTTGTTTGTTGTCCAGTTAGATCTAACAATTTAATACCATTTAAAACTTCAGTAAAAATCGTACCTTAAAATTACTTTGTTTTTTTTTTTGCTCTGCAGGGTGTAAATAGTGCATTTCATAGACATACATACATATGTATGTACAATTCATTTGTACTTTTGACATTTTTCCATTTGACAAGTGATTGACTTTGACGAATCTTGTCTTTTATTAAATTAACTAAACTGAAATGAGAAAAAAACAACAAAAAAAAAGTTTAAGTATGTGTTTTGTTGTTGGTGTGTAGTCAACGTTGTATTTTAAGGTTTTAGTTTACACGCAACACATTTAATTGACCATTCAGAAGAGGTTAATTTGACAACGCGTTCTCAAAAACACGCATACAATTATATTTGGAACTGTTTAAAAATTCAATACAATTTCTGAAAAAAAAACCCAACAAAATAATACAAACTTTTTTTACATGCTCCATGAATTGAAGATTAAAAATAAAATAAATAAAAAAAAATTTGGTTAATAGGCAGGAGGAAATTGCTTTTCGAGGTTGATTGTTAAATGTGTGTGAGTGTGTCAGAGGGTGTATGAGTATTTTTCGTATGCTGTGTATTTTGTTGCTTAATTATGTGTCACATTATAAGTTTTTTGTTGCAAACGGATATTAAAACTTACACACCATTAAATTCTATTTCATTTTTCCTCAACATTAGTTTCAGGTGGTAATTTTTCCTAATTATTTATTTGTTTTATTTTTTTTTCGTTGCTTTTGTTATTATTTTTGTTTGTTTTCATTGTTTATACTTCCTTCTGCATGTATAGAGTTTGTGGTTTTATTTGAAGTTGAAATGTTTGTTAACATTGTTTAATTATTTTCGTGCGACTAGATGGAATGTGCTTTAGAATGTCTGTGTACACTTCCTTAATCTTTGGTATGGAGAGGGGGCAAACTAATTTTATTATGCTCCCTATAATAATATACATATATAGAGAGGTTCAACACAAGGAAACACTAACCCAAGATTTTAAAGGAACTACTTTAAACTTGTTTTGTATAAAAACCGAAACATTTTTGGTTTTTCTGCAAAACAAAACATTGACATTGCAAAGAGAAAGATGTAGATAAAAAATGTCAACCACATTCGAATAATTCAGTATTTTCACAAAAATATTTTTCCCTTCGATTTCAACATAAAGGTAATTATTTACATTATAAAGTGCCCTTTTTCGATAATAACACATGACTGTGAACTTTTGGCAAAAAAAAAAACGTAAGTCGAGATAAGAAAATATCCAAGTTCCATAATCATAAGGCTTACAATTTTCTACACGCTTTTTATCTTCATATGCTAATATAGGAGATATCACGTAAAAAATAATCAATTTTATTTATATTTTTCTTTGATTTGTAGTCAGTTTTCCAACAAAATGTGTAAATTAAATGAAGTACATAAGTATGTTCGACCAAAAGTTTACAGTTCACAAAAGTCTAATTTTTTTCTTCCCTTTTTATTATATTAAGTTATAAATTTAATAGCAGTGCAACATTTAACAAAATTATGATTGAAAAAGTTTTAAAAATATTACCAAATAATTATTATTTTAAACAAAAATTTAATTGAAATTTAAAAACTTGTAGCGTAGGAGATTTAAATAATAATTACACTGTGCGACAGTGAAAAAGGACACAGACTTGGCTATATAGGTTCGATAGTACTACTTGAGCTGAGTAAAACCTTGGCCCCGTTTTGCAATAACTATTAGTTTGAGTTTTGATTTTATGGACCTCAACATATTGGGACACTTGGTGAATTTGCCCAAAAATGGTACCATAACCTTTAAACTAATAATTCATTCAGACTTGGTGATAGCGTTTTAATGTCTTCGGCAAAGTTGTAGGTGGGTATCTATTGAACAACCCTTCGAACATTTTATCGTCGAAAAAAAGTTTTTTTTGTGTATTTTTTAAGAAAATGCAAAAAAAAAATTGGATTTTTTTAACTTTTTTTGGAATAGCTTGTAGGAATCTTTCTTTTATCCCCATACTATTTTCTGAAAAAATGTAGCTAAAGTCAAATAAAACAATTTTTGTAAACAAACCTATATGATCTGAACATGTTCAGGCGACTTATGAGCAAAAATTACCTTATTTTTGCGAAAAACATCGTTTTTTTGAAGGACAGTTTTTGAGTTTTTTGCCATAACTCGCAAACTGCTAAAAATTTTTATATTATTTTCTTTGACAAACTTGTAGCCAGAATAAAATAAAACAATTTTTGTTACCATGTGCAGCCTAAATAGCTTATAAAGACCCCTTTGTACCTCAAAAATGGTAGTTTCTCACAATTTTTTGACGCTCAAAAAAAATGTTTTTTTCTGAAAATAATATAATAAAACACTTTACATTTCTATTGTTTTGTAATGTACTATTTGTTTGATATATTTAAAATATGTTTGAGACCCCTTTTGACTATATCTTAAAAATCAATCAATCAATCCTTCAAAAAACGGTGTTTTTCGCAAAAAAAAGCTAATTTTTTTTATATAAGTCAACTAAACATGTTCCTTGTGGATTTTTAACCAATAAAGTAATTATTTTGTTAACATTTTTATTGTCATGTGTAAATATATTTAAAGTCTTAGAAAACTTGATTTTTTATGGATTTAATTTTAGTCCATATAGGTTTTTCGCCCATATGTTTTTTGAAATTTCCCATGTCTTGCACAAAATACTATATGGCGTCGCAAATGAATATAGTAGAAATTACAAACGGAATGCAAACTTATATATACCCTTGTCACCTGTGCTGAAGGGTATAACAAAACATGCAAAGAAGATGTGAAACTACAACGCACCTGTGCGTTATAGTTTTCCTTTACTGAAAAATTAAACAAAAAAAGCAGTAATAATCAAAATATTAAGCCATGAAATCAAAACATAAATACATACAGATAGAAATACATTGTGCTGAAAAACCATACACCGCATATGCATATGTATGTATGTACATATGTACATAAAATAAACTTTATTTTTATCATTAAATTTTTTGTATTTTCTTTCCATTCAATATTTATTTTAGAAACAAATCATATAGTTACTTTAACCGCACCCTGTATGAATGAACGTATATGTTGAAAATTTAAAACGTTTAGCAAATTTTACAAGTAGCAATCAAAACTCACAACTACTTTCAAGCCGTGCAACCTTTTTAAGATATTTTGTCTTTGTTTTTTTTTAATATCAAAATTTTCGCATTTTATTTAAGCCATAGTGTTAATAATCAACACCATTTAGGTATGTGCGTAGCAAAATACATACATATGTATGTAGATACAATATATTTACATACATATTCGTATGTACAATGGGTGTTATTCCATTTATTATTTTGTGTTTATATATGTACATATGTATGTATATTTATATACAATATTACAAAAATATTTCCATAAACTTTCATACAACCCAATTGATATACATACATAGATCCTTGTAAGAGTTTTTGTTAAATTTATCACCTAATAGCAAATTTAATCAAGAATAAAATGCACAAAAAATACTACTTCTAATAAGCTGCTACATAGCTACATACATAAATCTGTACAAAAGTATGTATAGGATATAAAATCAGAGATTTGAAAGTATGTATTCTTTAAATGTTTGGTATATACAAGTGTTCGTCGATAATAAGTTTAAGATATATTAAACATTTTTCTGATCTTAAAATGCTGATTCTAAATTAAAGTTTGCGATATTTATTGCATCTAAAATATTTTCTTCTGCCCATGCGTTTTTTGAAAAATCTAGAAGACAGCTTAAGCACCTACATAGGTCGGTCATACATGACACATAAACTAATGACCTTACAAAAATATGGTGTCAGGTTTTGATAGAATCAATGCTCGTTTTTTATTAAAAAAGAGCATTGATTCCAGAAAAAGAGCAGACCTGCAGACCTCTTCTAGGTTATTATCAAGCTTGAGGTATCACATGAAGCTTTGTTATGGAAACAGAAATTCTATACCTCGTTACCGATTTTTTTGTTGATACATTCGAATGCTGAAAATCTATTATCGAGACTAATCGTTTGATTTTAGAATTAACTCCTTGCCGCAACAATTAAAGCAGCTGAGGAGGCATCATAAGGTGTTATTGTATATCGTGAAATATTCTGGTTAAGGTTTTTGCTTAACAATCCTAGTTTAACAAAATTACCTTAAATTGTTCACTATTTTAATAAAATATACATACATACGTTCATACATACGTACTAACATAGATACATAGAAAATGGCACCCACGCACACTCAAAATAATACAATGTCAAAAAAATTTAAGCAGACATATACAGAATATTAAATATGATAAAAAAAAGCAAATATAAATAAAAAAGAGGATGAACTATTCGTATGTATGTCATAAATAGAATTTACATGTGTGAATGAAAGTACATATGCACTTGTAGAAAGACGCTTTATAAAATTAAGAGTTGCCAGTTTAGTAGTTTTGAGGCTAGACTTAGCCGTTAAAGCTTCAGGGCAATTTTCTAGTCATTTTTTGTTTTAAGACTATTATGCTAAAGGCCAAAAATTATGGCATGACTAGTAAAAATACGGGTAAATTAAAGGAAGTTTTGTATATAAACAAATTGTAAAATAAGCAGCCCCCTTAACGAAATATTGTGCAGCTTACAGAAACTTATCACCAGACCAAAAATATTGTTGAAAAAAAAATATTTGATGAATAAATTTCGAAAAATGTAAAAATGTTTAACAATCACTGTTAATATTTGATTTTGACTTAAAGCATTTTTTATTAGTTTTGAATTTTTTTAAAGATACGGCTTAATGGTAGTTTTCCTTCTTCTAAAGCTTTACTTACATATTTATTACAAAGTCTAGAAGCATGTTTATAGTGCTATTTACTCCTATAATTCCGAGAAAAAATTTTTAATAACTTTTTACTATAGTTAAAT
Organism: Paykullia maculata; assembly: GCA_003055125.1. Taxonomy (NCBI): domain Eukaryota; kingdom Metazoa; phylum Arthropoda; class Insecta; order Diptera; family Rhinophoridae; genus Paykullia; species Paykullia maculata. The sequence goes on along the minus strand of NDXZ01137822.1, from coordinate 3,295 downwards.
ATAAATTGAGTACAACGTTTGTGCTGGCTAGGGCATGTCATGCGTATGGATGAGAATGCCCCGGTGAGAAAGTCATTTGATTTCGATCCCGAAGGAAGACGTAGAAGGGGAAGACCCAAACTCCGGTGGAAGGATCCAGCTGAGGAAGATCTTGCAAAACTTGGTGTTAGAAACTGGAGACGAAGCGTGTTAGATCGACATCGCATGGAAAACTATTCTGAATCAGGCTGCTGACCTAAACGTTTGTTCATAGCCATCTAAGTAAGTAAGTAATATATAAATTGAATTTAATTTCTCAAATGTCAGTGCCTGTATAATACATATCGCTATAGGGTGCAAGAAAAAATTAAAAATAAAATACGTAACAAAGTACGTATAGAAGAAATAAACAATGAAATCTAGATAATGTTGATGAAAATGAAGCCATAAATTACAGCTGATTGCAAGTAACGAAAAATGTATGGAGAGGACACAAAATAACAGGAATAAAGTAAAACAAATTATGCATATGTGTATTATGATGGTATGTATACATATATTAACATACATACATATGTATATATTTTAAGAAATAATGTAAATAAATACCCTACAGTTCTGACTAGCAAATTTTCCAGCTTTTAGGAGTAACAGTGGTTTTTGCCACAAACTTTAAAACAGTTAATCAAAATGTATTAAACAGCTTATGTTTAACTTAATTTTTTATAAGATTTCATACCAATAATAATGTGACAACTACAATCCTTTAATTGTAATAAATTAGTATTTTAGTTAGATAATTCACGTGGCACACGAGTTGCAGCGTACTACTATAGAGCTACGGGATAATAAGAAAGGAAAATTGGCAACAAAAATAACATATTTTTATCATTACCCTCACATACATAGGTATTTAAGTATATGTACATACATATGTATGTATGTATATTCATAAATGGGTATGTAACAAAATGTCAGCATGTTTGTAAAGATATTAAACGTCTCCAATCAAACACATGATTTTAAAAATGTTACAGAAAAACGATTCAGGACAGTGCCACTAAATTGTGATATCAACATAAATACGAGGGTTGTTTCAATTATGCTCTAGGCAAAATGTTTTTTATATGATAAACTATTATGATGAAAAGTTCTAGTAAACCTTTTACCTATATTTTTTTTTTTTTAATTTTGAAAAGTGTAGACGTTGAGTGATATTATTGAAAAACTTATTTAGTTTTAAATATCCCTAATTTGATTGACTTCATATAAGATATATAAAACCTAAAATTTTTAAGGTAATTTCATATCTTATTACATTTGTACCCACATCATGCTGAATTCTATAAAACAATACAAATCCTCAGCAAGTGAGAAAAGACTAGCATCTGGGGTAATTAAAATCAATATTAGACTTTTACTTGTTAAGCACCTCTACTTATTGCATTAGTCAAACTTTTTACATTGCATAATCATTTGATTCATCTTGTCAAGATTTTCTGACTAAGTTGGGGAGGCTTTTAATTTTTGCTTTAAATTTATTTAGTTTTCTTTTATAAAACTGATTTGAATGTTATTTTAATGCAAACTATAATTTTATATTTGTATCTATTTAAATGTCAATTTCATTCGTTTTTGTTGTATTTTATCCTATGAACTCTTAGATATTAAAAAATGCTTAATGTGCTCGGTAAAGTCCGGTGGCAGGGCATGTGAATATCGCATTCAATAAAGCCCCTAATACAAGAACACATTTGAGCACAAATCCTTGTTGATTCCTTTTGTGGAACCTTAGAGGTAGCCGCTAGAGCCCGACGAATACCGTTTTTTTGTAACCCATTTAGGATGTATATCTTAAAAACTAATATGGTTTTGATGTATCCTGACAGTCGTGGCCCTCTTAAACTAGAAATCACAAATAAATACAATTGCCATTTCAATTCAAACATTTACAAAATTTCTTTTTACTAATTTTTGCAACAAAATATTCAACTTTAATAAGTTTTTATTAGTTATATTAAAGAAACTTTCTTCTAAGACCTTTCAAAGACGGTCATTCTTGTCTCAACGGTTGTTAACAATTAACAACTAATGTTTAGTTTGGTCAAATTTTGTTAACTCTTTTAAAACCCAGAAAAATTTTACAAAACTTATTAAAATAGTTCGTTTGTTAATTTTATCTTTCTATTATAATAATTAATTACCAAAAGAAACCTTGTGGTCGAAGTTTGACCTCTGTTAAAGTAATTAGATGGTTTTATATAAAATCATTTTTAATTCCTTTACAGGGTATATGACTTTTTTGTACATATGTATGTACATATGTAAGTAATATATTAGTGAAAATTTCTAAATTCTAACTTTTAAAATACTGAGACGAAGACATAAATTTAATCTTTTTGCACTTCTTTTTCTAAGGACTTTAACTTATTTTAACACTTTAGTGTACCCTCAAAGGGTACACAGTTTTTCATCAGTTAAAATAATTTATGGTTGTTATAAACTAATTTAAAAAAAATTTTCATAAATTATTGTAAAATATTTTTTGTCGAAAAGTATTTTTATGTTTTTACTCCTTTGGCATTTTAAATTTATGAACAAAATCAAAACATTAATAGGGGTCTAAGAAAAAAAATCATTAAGGGCTTGTGAACTAAAAGAGGGTGCAAATCCCTGTCTTACAAAAGCAAAAATATTAAAATAGGTGGCATCAGTGCTCAGTGGGGTGGCATGGGGCCGATTAAGTTGGTGGTGGTGTTGTTGTTGCTGGTGATAAGAATTCATTATGTATTATGGTGGTAAGGAAGTGACTACGTTGTCTTTTGTAACAAGTCAACAAATAATTTTTTTTCTTCTCTCCTTCATTTATTAAGTTTAAGAAATGGAAAAGCTTAAATTATTTAAATAATAGTTTTTCATTTTAAATTCTTTTGCAAATAAATGAGGAATTAAAAAAAGTATCCTTTTTCATTTTATCTAAATGGATGTTCTATTTTGTAATTTATGTTTTTTTTTTATTTTTTGGACTTTGTCTTGAAGTTAAGAATTCTTTAATTAAGAAAAAATAAAAATAAAACCAAGATAAATTATTATAAAAACACATTTTGTCGGTGGCAAAATACAAATTTACAAGTAAATTAAAAAATATTCTTAAAATTATTATGACAAAAAAAGGAAAGGAAATTAAAAAAGTGCTTGCTAGCTGTTGACGAATTGTCAATGGCCGTCCGTCTGTCCGCATGTTGGTTAAAATCAAGTTTTTGTAGCCCAGACTTGTCTAAGATATCAAACTTTTGGAAATACTTTTGAGAAAATC
>NDXZ01137812.1:0-12069 GCA_003055125.1 Paykullia maculata | reverse complement strand
CAGTTCTTTTAGATCACACACAAGTATTTATGTGCGTACAACAGTTATTTGAAAAAAAATAATTATAACAAGAGTAACAGATAGTATGCAATTCTAGTATGCAATTCTGTAAGACAATTTAAAAAATGTTATCATTTTTTTGCCTAATATTATTGCATTTGTATAGGCAATTTATATATGTATATGTATGTGCTTACTGTGAAGCGCATTCGTATGCCAATTAAAATTGTTAAAGCCTACAAATTTTCGATTCTTTTTTGCTGGGTTGTTACATATTTGCATATGTATGGAAAAAATCTTTATTTACAAAATTTTACATTGATATTGATTAATTAAATTAAAGCTTAATACAAATGCAATTAAATAAATATTTACATGAAACCAATTACAATTCGAAATTTGTATTCGCCGGTACAACCAGTACTAAGAAGTAGCAATTCCATACACATTAAGCATTTCCATATAATTCCTAAAATTTGTTCTGCCACAAAGTCAAGTGTTATCAAGTAAAATAATAGAAGTTGCATACTTTACTGTTTGCTCCTAATGGTATCACCAGGTAATATCAATTAACTACAAGCCACCCCCCTTTTGGTGCACGTAGTTTGTCTCTAACGTTAAACATTGCTTCGCTTTAAGATTTATTCGTTATCGATAGGGAAACAGATTTTTGAATTTTTTTTTTTAAGTTTTATATAAATATGTATATGCAAATTTTTGACTACGGTTTTGTTTGATTAGAAATCTTTTAAAAAATTATATAAAAAATTTGTTTTAATTTCTTTAAACTAATGAAAAATCGAAAAAAAGAAAACTTAATAAAATTTATTTAAAAATGTGGAGTGAAATAACAAAATAATTTTTAATTTATTAAAAATAATATCAAAACAATAAGCACTAAGTAGTGCTCTTAATGTGACTGTAGCTGTTTATATTTTACATGAAAAAGGTTAAACTAAGCAAGTGTGGGGTTTTTAATATAAATAACTGTTTCATAAAATCTCTTCAAAAAAAGCTGAAATGTTTTTTCTTAAGAAAAAATCATTTCATATTTATTGATTGTTTATTAATATCTAAAAGAAAAATATAAAACAAGTATGAAAGTTATATTTGGTCAGCACGAAACATATTAAGCTCAACCCTACAATATTTTATTTGAAAAAATATTTTCGCGGTACTTTTATTATGATTCTGACATGAGACATTAATCAGTCGAAGTTTTTATAAGATATTTTTAACGGTTAAAAGGGTTTAGGTGATTTCCGGAAGTATTCTTTGAAGATTTAACATTAAATTTTGCTTTTCGGGTTAAATTTTAAACATTTTGTGTTAAAAATAATAAAAATGAATAAAGAAGTTACAAATTTATAAGAAGTTTTTTTTCATAAAAAAAAACCTAACAGGATCCCAGCATGAAATGTTAGTTGTTCCAAAAAAATATTATTTAAATATTTATAGACGTTCTGTATATTTGCACACATACGTTTCTACCTCATACATATTCATGTACGAATAAACACAACAAAGTAACAAAGATTGAAAAGAATAAAGTTTTACGTTTTTCATGTAAGAGGAGAAAAAACTTCTTTTCATTTAAAGATTTCTATTTTTATTTTGTTTGTGTTGAAAGTTGTATAACTTTATGAGCAGAAATAAATGAATGGTCATGAGTATATACAAGTATAAGCATTAAACCATCAGCATTACAGAGATAATTTTTCTTTAAATTAGTTCTTGTAATTTTAGCTAAACCGTTTTACTATAAAATATTTTTTTTTTATAATTATTAGTTCTTTTCTTTTATCTGCTATAAACATTTGTTATAAAAAAATAAACATGTAAAAAAACTTCTTTTAATTAAACCTGCAGTTTACTTAACAAGCTGTTTTCTGAAGCCTTAAAAATCTCATACATTGTTTTAGGTATTCAATGGCAAATTGCTTAAAAACCAGCTATTAACTTCTAAAAATATATTTATCCCCAACTTATGTTTATCTCTTAAAATATATTTTGAGAATCATTTGTAGAAAAAACTTTATTTCTAACGATGAATAGATGAAAACATTTAATTTGAAAAGTTGTCAAGGAATCTGAAAAAAATTAAAAAAAACTTTCTTTGTTAAACAAACATTACAAAAATTGCTCTTTTAAAGTTTTTTAAATGCATTTTATTTTTAATAATGTTTACCAGGTTACAATACGGAAAAGTACAAGTTTTAAGTAAGCATATCAATACATACATATGTATTTATATCAAGAATGGCAAATCTTGTTATACCCTTCACACATGTGGTAATTTCTTCAATATTCATTTGCGACCCTATAAAGTATATATATTCTGGATCCTTATAGATAGGGAAGTTGATTTAGTCATGTCCGTCTGTCCATCTATCCGTCTGTCCGTGTGTTGTTTGAAATCAAGTTTTTGTAGCACCCATAGGTCACCCAGGGTTATGTGTAAAATGAAACTTTTGGAAATACTTTCGAAAAAATTAGTGTAGAAAACTGGAAAGATCCATTAATAACCGGCTGAGATATAAGCAAAAAAAGACGACTGCCTCATTTTTATTTAAGTTTTTTTTTTACACAAACAAATTATTACAGGCGAATTCATATATATCAATTCGCCTTAAATTATGGTTGTTGAATCAAATATTTGCAGCATTGATACTTCATAGATAGATAGACAACAGATATACTTGAAAAATATATATTCACCACACAGTGAAGGGTATATAAGATTTGGCTCAGACAAATATAGCGCTCTTACTTGTTTTTTAAATGGTACTAAGCTCTAGAATAAAGAGTAATTTAAGCACAGAAAAGCAAATTCTTTACATTTGTTAATTAATGTTAAATAAACACTGTTTGGATTTTAATAAATATTTTGTCACTTCAACTTAATAAGTTTGGCATTGCGAAATTGCTTTACAGTTGAAAGCAATTTTAGTTACCACAACTAAACTTTATTTCTTTAAGTTTTAAGTTATTTAAATTTTTTAATCCACTAGAATTCTTAATTGCATTAAATTTTAAAGTATTCCGTTTATAAGAGAACACATTTGTTATAAAATTAATCTCTCTTTTAACCCATTACCTTAACACGGCAATGTCATTGGAGGTAAGTTCTTACCCCGCTCTCTTACAAATAGGGACATAAATAAGTTATTACCACCCTCACTTACAAATAGTGTTTTCGTGAAGTTATTACTTTAATGTCATTAAGAAACTACTTACTATCAACAAATAAAGCAGCCCTTTAGATTATCAATCAGGAATTATATGAGTCAATACTTTTAACATGTTATATAACTATTTGTTTTTATTAAGTAAAATATCCAATTGATTGTATGGGTTCGTTACCAATAATTTATTATGTTTGGCACCCTAAGAACAAATTAAGGTTTGTTACTTCTGTACGTTACGTTATACAGAAACACTTAGAAAAAACTTGAAAACCATCATAAAATTCATAAATATCCGTCGAAAATATAATTACTTATACTTAAAGTATGTTAACCCAAACGAGAATCATAATAACTAATTTAATTGACTTCTAACAATTTTTTCAGCCAAAGTGTATGCAGTATTTGTTTCTTTTTGAGTATCTCATAAAAAAGTTATTACGTTTGACAATATAAACTTGTTATTAGAAAACTACTTCTTAGTAATGCAGGCGGTATGTTACACTCATTGAAAAATATGTTATTGAGTAAGAGCAAGTCATTACCCAGTTTTTGCTGATTAGTAACATACTTAATACTTCGCTTTTTTTCAATATATAAGTTACAGAAAACACTACAATATTAATTCTGTTTTATATACTGTACCTAGCATAACCCTGGTGTACTTCGCTTCGTAAATTATACATTCGATTTAGTTAAAGGTTTAAAATTCTTTCTCTTAAAAAGTTATGATTAAGTTATATTCACTAATATATTTATAAATATGATTGTGCTGGACCAATTGAAGGATGCAACTCTTATATCACTATAGTCCATCTTTTTTCACCTCTTCATCTCTTTGTATGAAAAGTGACCACTTCTCTGTCCACTTTTGTTTTGAGTTCGCTTACACCCACCTTCAGTTATAACGATCGGCTTCGAATAACTTTATAAGTCGAATAAAGAGCACGTAAATCGATTAATCACGAAAGTGTCAAAATATATTTTAATTAAATTTGTTCCACAACTTTTTTGGCACTAGAGGATTTCAACTTTAGCTTTATAAACTGACTTATAATTACTCGTCCTTAAAGAAGAGTTTACATAAATACGTTTTATTTAAAAACTTGATTTTCTAAGAATAAAAGTTCTCTTATCGAATTTTTTAAGAACACACCATAATTGGCCTTATTTCCTGTAAAGGACTTACCCAAACGCTCATAGAAATGTTAAAAATATTGGGGTCAAAACAAAACTTGCCCCAAATCAGACCACATATTAAAGTATTTAAACTATTAGCAACCAGTTCTTTAGTAACTAAAAAATTAATATAATTGGAAAAGTGACTTTTGCAGTTCAGCAAAATAACTATATTTCAGGTTCCACGTCTTCTCCAATAAAGAGTATTTTTTCATTAAACAAATCACATATTTTCATAAAAACCCCTGCACAATTTGCAAAGTTCTTAAAGACACAAAAATTTTTTTTAAGTTTCCCAGGCCACGCCCTCTATTTTTGTTGTATTTTTTACAACTACTTCCACTTTGAATTTGAAATTTGAAAAAAACGTTAAAAGATCTCGTAAACCACAAACAAACACAGTTTATTTGTTTAATGCAAATATGTACAGTAGAGTAGTTTGTTTGTTTTTTTTCATTCATTCTCATTATTCATTAAATCAAAAATTTTTTAAACAATCTTTTACCAGGACAACAGATTTTCTAGCAACAAAAGAAAAAATCTTGCTTTTTTCCAGTTTTTTTTTATTACAATAAAAGTTAAACTTTGTTGTATTTTATACAAAAAAATTAACATATTTTTGTTCAGGATAACTTACACATTTATAAGTGTGTGTATATAAGTATGTATGTATGTGTTTGTGTTTGCATATTCAAGTTGTTATTACCGATATGTAAAAATTTGTTGAAACGAAAAACTTTTTTGCACATCCCACAACCCCCCTTCCGTGTTTGTGTTTACAAAGGAAACTTTTTCATTTTCCTAATGGAACGTGGCTGAAATTTAAGAAAAAACAAAATAAAAACGCTTTATGTAGTTTGTCGTTGCTATTTTTTTTTTGTGTTTAAAAATTAATTAACTTTAATAAACAAATAATTTGTATGAAGACGTGTACTAAAGAGTATGATAAGTAAGGCGCAGACAAAGCTGGCGTTTATTTGTTAAAAGATTAAAAATTATTTTTTAAGGAAATTCTAATAATCTAATAAAAGATAAAAAAAAGGGTGTAAGAAATATGTATATAAGTACGTACTTAAATGAAAAGGATGAAATGATATATGCTTTGATATGGTAAAATGAAAGAAGGCTAATTTGTGTTTATATCCTTCTTTGTGTGTTAAAAAAGGATTCTTATATGTTAATTTTGTAATTTCTACAATATTTATTTGGGAAACCATGAAAGTAAAATATTATGAATCGCTTTACATAGTGAAGTTGATTAGGCGATGCCCATATATAAGTTTGTTGAAATTAACATTTCTAAGAAACCAAATGTTCTACGTATCCATTGGCAATGTGGATAAAGTTGATATATTTTTGAAATTTTTGCAATTTAGAATAAGCAAAAGTTTTAAGTAAACAGCTCAGATGTAATTAGAAAACTACAAAGGTGGATTACTTAAAAATCCTACTGCCCAATCTTTGTTGTTGTCTTTTTTGTGGTTTAATTATGACTCGTGGTGACTTACTTAGGTACTATTAAATAAAGTTTGCTTCTATAGCCGAACGTAGAATAGATTTCCAAGCGCCTCAATCTTCTGCGCTTCTTCTACAATTTCTGACACCAAGTTTCGAAATGTCTTCCTCCACTTGATCTTTCCATTAGAGTTTTGGTCTTCCCCTTCTGCGTGATCCGTCACCAGGTTCGTATTCAAATGACTTTTTAGCTGGAGTACCTTCCTTCATTCTTATAACATAACCGCCAACGTAATCTTTGTAATTTATTACGCTTAACTATGTCCATGTCGGCATATAGCTCATACAGCTCATGGTTTATATGATACCCGATATTCGAAGTCAACGCAGATTGGTCTATAGATTTTACGAAGAAATTTTCTCTCGAACACTTCAAGTTCTGTCTCGTCTGCTTTCGCAAGTACCCTTGCCACAGAACCATATAACAGCACGGGTGGTATCAGTGTCTTGTAAAGAGTGATTTTTGTCTGCCGGAAAGTGGCTTTGTTTTTAAATTGCCTTTTTAGTCATAAACAATTGGGTAGGCTTAATACTCACCATATGGAAAGGTGATCACTGTGTTACAGACCTAGAGGTTTAATAAGTGTCCTTATTATACTAAAATCTTCAAGTAAGGAATAGCATATAGATCCGTTTGAATCCCTATTATATTCCAGATATTTTATACTTTGATAAATAAATTGATTCTAATATGTGCCTGATAGTAAAAAAAATGTCATAAGTAGAATATTTTGTGGAGGTATTAGAAATAAAATGTAATTATTGGATTTTAATTTGTTATGTTAAAGATGTACAAAACCCTTGCTGCACGTTAATACTGATAAATATTTAAAAAAAGATACCAGTGGTCTAAAAACTATTTATCCTCATTAAAAAACCAGTGGTCTTGCCAAATAAAATAAATTTTAATTTTAGACATTTTTAAATAATATTTTAAGTTTGGCAAATAAAAGCCAATAACAGAAAATGTGTAAGAGCAACATACGTAGAAGCAATAACTATCTACTTCTAATGATTTACCTGTATAATCCTTATCAGATGAAAATCATAAAATCAACACAACATTTTATTTTTCAGGAGATGTTATTATGTTTGACTCTAAATAGAGTAACACATGAAGTGGAGAGACATTTTATTATACTTAAAATGTTGTTCTTAATCAAGTGACAAGTTTGCTCTTTTAATTAATTATTAAATATATTTATAACCAAAACTTTATTTTTTTATTCTTATTAGTTAAAACTGCATAGTTATTAAATATTTTGTTTAAGGAATAACAAGCAATTCCCTTGTCTGAAAGCAGCACTTTGAATTTTTATATTAAGTTTGTTTAAATTAAAACCCTGGAATCCCACAAGATGTTGGGATTTTAAAAATGTTTGTAAAAAAATGGTCCCATTCTTAGAAATTGTACTTATCGCATGCAACATGTAATATCTTTCATTCCAACACTTGCTATTTTAACCAATAGACCATACAAACCAATATAGAAACCACAAACCCTTCAAATTAATTAACAATAAAGAGATATTTTTTTTTATTATTTTTAAGTCCATTCAAATTGTTAAATTCAATTTTAAATCGATAAATTACTAGCACTTGTATCCCTTTCTTCCTTTTTCTTTTAACCAAAAAGCTAAGAAAAAACAACATCTTAAAATAAGAAATATGTTTTAAACACAATAAACGCCACACGCTTTTATACACAAACAGTGGAAGCAACGAAGTGTATAAGGCAGCCAGTAGAAGATTGATAGTGTTTATCTGACCGAAATATGAAATACAATCATCTACTTTTTAACAAAACGAGCCAAACCAACACAGCAGTGGTAGGCAACAACAAAAACAATAATTGAAACGCGCAACAGTTGTGTGATGTGGAAAATTAAAAAAAAAACAGAACGACAATAAGCTGAAATAGTTAGAAGAAAAAGAATTAAGAGAAGGGGAAGTAGGAGTTGAAATATAAATTATGAAAATGTTATGAATTTTGTCAATATGGTCTGTTGTGATTTTGTGTAAGCTTTATATGCAGTAGATTTTACTTATACCCTACACCATTGTAAGAGAGAGGGGTGTTTTGCACATCGACATAGAATCGTTTTCTGAGTTAAAAAAGCGATGTTTGTCAAACTGTCTCTATCCGATTAAAATACAGGTCATAGTTTCAAAAATATTTTATAACATTTAAAACATATAACTAAACACATATCAGGATATGAATTGAAATTGTGCTACGATTTTACCCAGCCCTCATAAAATCGTCCTTGATACATTTAAAATCGTCCTTGATATATTAGTTTAAAGAAAAATTAATAAAAATAAAAAAATTTTGTGTAAGAAAAAAATTGGTATGAACGAATAGGTTTTATAGGAATTTAAATCACTTTTATATTTTGTGATCATCGCTTTATTATTGGTCTTTATCACAAATAAGTCTCAAGTAAACTCAAATCATTTGACCAAATTTTGTAATGATCATTCTCTATTGAGCACGTCGCCTAGGGCAAGAAAAAAATATTTCCCCCTTCTTTATTAATGTGTTTTTTTTTCAACTTTTGCATATCTTCTATACAGAATGGCAATCCAGGGCTTATTAAACTGTCAAGACTATAAAAATCATAATTAATCTTATGACAAACAAGTTTCAGTGAAATACAAATATATTTACAAAACTACATGATAATCGGTTCATATATGGTAGGGCCTACTACCGAAAACCGCCTCAACCTTTGTAAAACTACATATAAGACTTAAAAAAAAGTGTGCCTGATAACGTCTAATGTTAGAGTTGCATTATTTTATATTTTTTATATACTGTGATGTAGTGCATTATATAATGTTGCTTGACCGGTCCTAATGTTCTTACTTTTTCACTTATTATTTATTATTTTAACATTAAATCAACAAAACATTTAGGGGGACACGATACAAACACATTCATCCTAAAACCGACAACATTAAAGATATTCTACAACAAGGATATTATATCATTTTGAAATTAAATTCCATGTTTTAATTAAATATCTTCTAATTTATTTATTATTTTTTATTTAAATTTTTATTAAATTATGTTTGATAAATTGAATTAAATCGATTAAAAGATATGAAAATAAAGGCAATAAAAGAAAATGTATAAAATCCTAAGAAAAATCCAAAAGTTATTTAAGTGAAGTAGACATATACTTATTTTAACAATTTTTTTGCATATTAATTATTGTTTAAAACATTTTGTTAACAACAGTTTATTTAATAGACAAATCAACTAAAACCATTGTTTGTTGAAGTTTAACAGGCCAGAATGTTCTTCGTTATTTGAACTGGCAATCGCCAGATTAACACAACGATTTGCACACAAATTGTTAAAAAATTTCCCCAAAATTTTTAACTATAAGCCTGGTATTCTGTTCAATATTTCACATGGAATTTTGTCAAAATACATATAAAAAATGAACGTGAAAACATATGAAATGTATCTACAACATTTTTTATAAACATGTGAAATAACATACACGGCAGTTGTTTCATGTGGAATTTATGAGCCGTTTACTTTAAAAGTGGTGTAAGTGTATCTAGTTTTTTATTTAGTTATATAAGGTTTTGTATTTTAATAACTTGAGTAACTTCATTAACTTCAAAAAAAATAACAATTTTAACAGGTTTTTTTTTAATGTTTTCTAATAAAAAGTTCCTAAGTTGTATTAATTTTTATCAATAACTAATTTATTTTTTTAAAAATGCTCTTTCACCATTTTGAAAGATAACGGCTCTTATTTGTTTTGTTTACAAATGAAAAACAATGTTGTATACTTTTATGCAAGAAAATCGTTCAAATTTAGTTAAATCGCAATAACGACACCATTGTTCCTCAGCAAATTTCACAAATTCGAACAGAATACTAGGAATACATTGAAATAATTGATTAATCGAATTTGTTGTATTCGATTTTAAAGAAATTTACTTTTACATTTTACTTTCATGTTTAAAATGTCATTTAAGTCGGCAAGTTGAAAGATTTTCATAGGATTTCTTAAAAGCCACGTCCGAGCCAGCCGTGTCTTTTGTCTAATCTGGAGGTCTGATTTTCGATGACTTTTTCCAACATTTGTAGCCGTTTATCGTATGTTGTCCTCCTAGTGGTCAGTCGTTTCGAGCATATTGGCGTTGACTAGCGACCTCACATATTCTCACAGAAAAAAGTCTAGCGGCGTTAAATCGTATGATCTTAGAGGCCAATTTACGGGTCCGAAACGTGAAACTATGCGGTTACCAAACGTTTCCTTCAATAAATCAATTGTGGCTTGTGCTGTGTGACATGTTGCGCCATCTTGTTGAAACCACAGCTCCTGCACATCATGGTTGTTCAATTGATGAACGAAAAAAGTCAGTAATCATGGCTCTATAGCGGTCACCATTAATTGTAACATTCTGACCAGCATCATTTTTAAATAAGTATGAAACAATGATTCCACCAGCCCATAAAACACACCAAACATTCAGTTTTTCTGGATGTAACGGTGTTTCAATATACACTTGAGGATTATCATCCCTCCAAATACGGCAGTTTTGTTTATTGACGTATCCATTCAAATAAAAGTGAGCTTCATCGCTAAACAAAATTCGCTTATGAAACATTTCTAACAGCACCATGATTTTCAAGATAAATTTTCACAATTTGGAAGCATTGTTTAGGTGTCAGTCTATTCATGTTGAAATGCCAAACCAAACTTAACATACATATATCACTTGACAGCTGACCAAATGGCCGCCAGTTAAAAAAGTGTTGCCAACTTAAAGTTGTATACCTCTATAAAAAACACCCTTTACTTAATACTTTTCTTGATATTTCATACATATTGTCTTCACACAATTATACTTTCACATTTTATTTTAGTTTTTGACATGTCGTAATACTCTATATAATAGTGTGAAGCCGGTTTTTGTTGAAATTTTTTTTATTTCAATAAAGTTTATTTTCTTTACATTGGTTCAAGGTTTTTTTTAAATCTTACCTTCGGAGTTATTAATTTGAATTGTGATACGTTAAATAAAGTTTAAAAAATCAGCACTTTTTTTATCCGAATAGTCTTTTTTAGTGTTTGATGGAAATAGGGAAGTCGATTTAGCGATATTCCTCTGTTCTTGTGTAAGTTAAAATATAAAATATAATTGAGGGATTCACAAGCCACTTATGATATCATAATGTCATATGTCCTAAAAATTTTAAATTGTTAAGGTACTTTGTTGTTTTTTTTTTTCATTCGGCTATTGATAGTTTACGACAGCACAATAAACATAGCATTCAGAGTCATATTATTTTAGGACACTTTTAGTATGAAAGCAACTTAAACCATTTTAAATTTTTAGGACATATGACATTATGATATCATAAGTTAGCTTGTGAGTTCCTCAAATATATGTTTTATTTTTATACTTTTTAAATTTTAGATGATCAAAATGGCTGTAATGTTTGTATTTTTGATATTATCAAAATAAAGCATAAACATTAGCCCAAATAAATTTTGCCTTATTTTTTTTTTGTCTATAACAAGAATTGTTTCCAGTACAAACATTCATTTGTATATTACAATATCTAAGCAACGTTGAGGTGAGAGTGATGCCAGTGTCGAAAGTGACTTCTAGATTCTTTATCCTAACGAGGTAACAGAGATAAATACCATAACTAAGTTAATAAAGAGGGACACATGGGGTTTGTTTGCACTAATTAAACATTAAAAAGTACTTAGAAGAATTATGTTTAGTGTTTTTATTTCTTGTAAGTCTTTGCCTTAACGCTCATTACCATACAATTACCCGTTTTTTGTTAAAATTGTTTAAACAAATTATGAAGTGTCATATCCGTTAATACAATTGTGTTGTACTTTATACATTTTTCATTTAATGTTCATGCTATAAAATGGAATATTACATTAAGTAAATAGCTAAATATCTTTATATTGAAAAAATTTATATTATTTAAAACTTTGTCTGTAAGTCGAGATTTACAATAAAGGGTTAAAGAGGTAGAGTGCATGGTACACGACTATCTGTACAAGACAATGTTTGTGTCATTTTACTCACATCAATGTGATGATGGATATGAAAAATAAGGAAGCGAAAAATTTCTGTCGCGATTTATTTTTGCAATTGTAAACGATTTAGGCAAGACTAAACGAGAATTGAAAAAATG
>NDXZ01137808.1:0-20409 GCA_003055125.1 Paykullia maculata | reverse complement strand
AATCATCTGTCAAAATCCATTGGTAACAAATAATTTTCTCTTTTCTCTCGTTAATTTCGAGACTCAAACTTCAAGTATAAAATATATATATGTAAAATCCTCTCCCTTTTATTATCATTTTATTTATATATATAACATGTTTATGTATGTATATCTTGCTCTTTCGTAAATAAATTTTAGGTTTAGCACATGTTTTTCATGTTCTCTTGTTCGCACTTTTTAATGGATATAAGTTCATATTGGTCCACCAAGTCATTTGTAACACATTACAAAAATAATTTTACATAAAAACATCATATTAATGCCATATGGGATATTTTTTTCTTTAAATCTTTTTGAAATCAGTATGTGACAAGATTAGCCCCTAGGGGCTTAATGTCATGAAATAAATGAAATGATATAGTAAGGTTCCCTTTTAATTGCACAATGAATTAAAATTATTTTTTATATCTTAATTAAAAATTAAAATTATTTTTTATATCTTTTTTTCTAAACATCTTAAAAAAATATCTTTATATCACATACATATGTATGTATATATGTACCTACGTTCACACATATGTTCTAAAATATATTTAAAAAAATATTATTCCAGACATTTATGCCAAAAAAAAAAAAATTATTAAAAATAAGATTTTTTTTAAACTGTAAGATTTTTCAAAATAGTAAACGGCAACACATGTATTAATGATAATGATTTCTAACTATACATTTACAGCCTTATTCATAAATTTGTTTCATCAGCCGTTCATAAATTTAAAAATTATTTATTAAAAAAATTATTAAATTTAGTTTGTTACATGAAAAAATGTATTAAAAAAAATTTTAAACTAATTCAAGAATAAAGAGAGTAATGAGATAGAAAAAGAGCGCATTATATTAAATATATATATAATCCTTTATAATTCCTATAAGGGACATAGGGCCTCATTATATTAAATCATTGTAAATTATTTAATTATTTTTTCAACAAAGTATAATAAATAATTATTAAAATTTATTTTTTTGTAAAATACAGGTTATTTGTTGGTTGACATTCCGGTCTTTTATACAAAAATAAACTTCCTGTTGTATATTGTTGTTGTTGTAATATTTATAGGGATAAGGTTACCTGGTATTTTTGTAACCTAAACATGTACATATATTTACACATACATAACTATTTCTTCAATAAACTGTACCCAAAAGGATATACTAACTACAAACATACATATTCATTCGTTTTAAGGAGGGTGCAGACAATTCGTCGCAAATAAACTAAACAACAATTCAAATAACAAATTTATACATTAAGAGCACAAATACAGAATTGTTTGGTATTTTGTGACGCTAATTCAGTTGATTTTTTGCTTTTAAATACGCAGGTTGTTTTGAGATTTTATCGCTCAAATTGTTCAAAATTACATAAATAAATTCAATGTGCTTTATTTGGAAATAGTCGTATGTGAAAAATATACAAATTAAAGTAAATTAAATGCGAACGAGATACATACATATTTGTTATTCTTATAAAACTTAAAAAGAATTTAGAAAAATCAATAAATGCTTGCTCATTGTAAGAAAAATAAAAAAAAACGTCTGCTGTTTTCTACACGTTGAAAACGTTAAACGAATGAAAGATGTCTAGTGGTTGAATTTACTGCTGTGTCTTTCTTTAACTTCTTAATTTGACGCCAAAAATTAAATGATTTGTCTGCATTTAATTTCAAAAGTGATTTAAATTAAGTAAAAATTTATTTAATAAAATTAGTTGAATATTTTTAAAAGTTTTTTTTTGTTACAACAACCCTACAAATCAATAATAATGGATCCGCTTTTAAGAGACGTAAGTTTGTCGATTGTGCTGTCATAGTAAAAACAAAGAAAAAAATGAGAACAAAAAAAATTAGCCGGTGCACAGTAGTTTAAATGATATGTAAATGGTGATTAATATAGTGGAGCTGTAACTTAAAACAATGTTTTATTTTTAATAACAAATAAATAATCACAAAAAATTTGTCTTATAAGCACTTTTTTATTTGTGGGGAAAACGTATGTAACCTGATCTACAGTTTTCGCTGTAAGATTAAAATGAATAGAAATAAATAAATTAAAATAAAAACAGAGCTTTCATAACATGAAATTATTAAAAAGAAAAAAAATTAAATAATTAAACCCAAACATATTGACTACCAGGTAGTCAATATGCCATATTGTATTGATGTATAATATGAAGAGGTTCATAACAAAACGCAATAATCCAATTCTACATTTTTGTTTTGTAACTGACCTTTATCCTCTTTTTTAATCTCAGATTTTAAACTTCTCTTTTCTCTCGCAAAGTTCAATCCTTTTCGAACTGCTGAACTGAATTTAAACTATACTAATCTATTGACTTATTTTTTGTCTTAATGATTGACTGATTTATCATGGCATAGCCCGAACGCATTAGGCTAAAGACATGGAAATGAAAATTACTACTGAACATTGATTTTTATTTTTTTTAACTGAAATATTTGAGAGGTAAAAAAGGAAGAATTGGCAATCTAAAATCTGTTTACCTTAAAAGAAATATAAATACTCTCAAAACAGGAAATAAAAAAGTATCAAAAAGGAGAACATTTTTCTAGAAGCAAATTACTAGGCCAATTTAGAATTAGACAGAGATTTCTCAAATACTAACTTGTATCACATTCTAGCGTAATAAAATAAAAAAAAAAAACGGAAAATTTCATGAGAACAGTTGGTACTTTTTAGAAAAAAGTTCATTTTTAGTTGAAATTTCGATATTGATCGAAAAGAAAAAATTCGAATTCGAATTCCTTTACCAAATGCAAAGAAAACTCGCACCTTCGAACAAACTTCGATTGATTTAGTTATTTGCTTTCTGATATTTTAAAATTGTAAACTTGGGATTGATACTTTCTGTATTTTTGTGGTTCTTTTTAAATATTTTGAAAAGAAATTAATCCAGATTTAAAGCGGAAATTTCACAGGGAAGAAAAATATGTCACTTTTGAAACTTATTAATGATTTTTTTTGTAGTATATAATTATTTCTTTTTTTTAAACTCTTAAGGTAAAACTTATATTTTTTCCTCTAAATTTGCAGAATACATTTCCTCCAGAAATTACGGCGTCTTCCACAACAAACACTAACGTAATAACAGCTCCACCCGTAGAGGCAACAAAGTGGCAACGTTTACACAGAGCCATATTATCACCATGGTACCGCAACATCTCAGTAGAACCCACTATGTTCCTCTACATGTTCGCCTTTATGAATACCTCGGTGGTGGAACATGATTTCTTTTTACAAAAGGCCTGCCGAGTCAATAATAATTTCTCCGATGAGATCTGTGAACACATAAAGGACAGCGAAAATGCTGAATACAAAAAACAAGTACAAATCACCACTGCCCGCTTTTATCAATGGGAATCTATAGCAGCTCATGTCTTCCCCATTATTTTGGCTCTATTTTTGGGTTCATTTTCCGATAGAAGGGGTAGAAAATTTCCTTTACTAATGGGTTTGTGTGGTAAATTAATTTATTCGGTCATGATTGTGGTGAATGCAAAAATGAAAACATGGCCCCTGGAAATGGTTATTTATACAGCGACTCTGCCAAGTGCTTTGACGGGAGCCGACGTTGCCATATTTGCTTCATGTTTCGCCTACATTTCCGATATATCCACATTGAAAAATCGTACCATGAGAGTGACTATTCTAGATATTTGTTATTTAAGTGCCATGCCTACGGGAGTGGCTTTGGGCTCATATTTATTTTACAATCATTTTAAACACTCCTATGCGAATATGTTTACGTTAAACGCTTCGCTGTTGGCTGCTTCAATTATTTACACAATTTTCGTTTTGGAGGTAAAATTTATTATATTAATTTATTTTTATTTTAATAATAATTTTTAACTTGGACTTCTAGTGGCAAACTACATCCAAACAAAGACCATTAGGTGAAGTCGGTTGCTGTGGCCTGTTGCCCGATTTCTTTGACAAACAACATGTCATTGATTCTTTTACGGTTTTAATGCGAAAGCGTTCAGGTCCTCGTCGCTGTTTTCTTATACTCTTACTCATCTCTATGGCTTTGTACACATTCCAAAGAGATGAGGGTCAATATTTGTATATGTATACCAGCTTTAAGTTTAAATGGGATATTGAAACCTACAGTACTTTTAAGACTGTTAAATCGTCAGCCTTTGTAGTCGCCATGCTATTGGGCGTACCGCTGATGAATAAGGTGTTCAATTGGAGGGATACGGTAAGCTTAGCAAATATGAAGAAATAATTTAAAACATTATTGTTCTTCAACCTAGTTTTTCAATCAACCAGTGACTCACTTTTTGCAGTTAGGAAATTAAAAACATTCTTGCATTTAAACGTGGAGAGGGTAGCAAATTAAGTAAAAACACATTTTTATGAAATAGTTTTTTACCTAAAAATTGATACAATTACAAAAACAAAAAAATATATATATTATCGCTGTTACTAATATTTGAGAAAATCATCTTTTAACACTAAAAATTTCGTTTTTTATATGCCTTTAGACAATTGTATTTATTGGTGCTTGGGCACATTCGATTGCCCGTTTCTTCTACTACTTCGCCACCAGCGGTACTCTATTTTATGTTGGTGGTTTGGTTAGCAGTTTTGGGCCAATTGTTGGACCCATGATAAGAGCGATGACCTCAAAAGTAGTACCACTTTCGGAAAGAGGTAAAGTATTTGCCCTATTATCGGTCTGTGATAATGCAGTGCCATTCGTTAGTGGAGTCTGCTATTCTCAAGTCTATCGGGCAACATTAAACGATGACGGTCAAGGTGGCAATGGAGTCTTTCTGCTGACCATAGCCACACAGCTGGCAGTGTTTATTTTAATACTGTAAGTTTTTTTTGTTTATTTTGTTAAATGACAAGTTTTTCAAGGATATTTAATTTTTCTTTGCAGTTCCATTCACTTAGTTTTGGGCGATAGCCCCATGGCTGTACCAGAAGTGGGTGAGAAGGAAACCGCCATTGTTCACGAAGCTGTTACCAACGAACCAAGTTTACCTCAGGAGACTACCGCTAGTAATAATAACTGTTAAAATTAAAATTATAATAAACAAAATTGTAGAAATAAGTTTAATTGTTTTAGTTAGTAAGTTGTTAGTTTCAAAGGATTATTTGCATAGAATTTTTTTATAGACGATTTTAAACGTTTAACGTTTTGTTTTACAAAATAAGATATTTTTATATACCCTTTAGTGTCTAATAAATAAAAGATTTTATTAAATATATAAATAAATAAGAAATACTAAAGTGAAACTTTTATTTTTTAGGCAGTAAAATTTGGTTGCAGTTATTAAGTTGTAGCCATTAAACTTCCATTGCATTAAAATATTTTAAATTTTGATAAAGTTTTGGTTAAAAACCCCAACAAGATATCTCAACCAATATAGTAAAAAAAACAAGACTAACAAAATAAATTATGCAAATAGACGTAGAGCTTCTTTTAAAACTCATTTATTTTTCGACTTCATTTTAACGAGCTAAATAAAATTGCTTTAATAGTTCGAACCAACCGGCACACCTTTATTACCTTAAACAATGTTGGCTTTTAACTAAAATAATTTTTAACATTTTGCCAAGCCAATTTTTTCTGAAAAAATAAGAGATTCAAATTATTCATCACTTTATTGGAATATTTAGATAATTACCTACAAAGTTGTTATTTTGCGCCCAGAGATATGAAATAAAATTATTAAATTACTGTTATATTTTGTAATACGTATAACGGTTATCAAATAAATTGCCTCTTTAGTCAAGACAATTTGTATAGAAGTTATTGTTTAGAACAGTTATCTGTTTATCGCCATTTCTTAACACACTCTAGATTTCTGACAATCCGGCCATATTAAAAGCAAAAGTTGTATATAAAGTGGACTTTATTCGTGTCTTCTTGTAATAAATTATGCCTTTTGAGAAATAAATAACGTACGGCTGCTTTATTTAAAAAATATGTACATTTGTACATATATTTAAAGTGGTTGTAAAACATAACAATATTAATTAAAAACTGTTTTATAAACTTTTGATAAATTTTTAAACGGTTTATAAATAAGAATGTTCAATAAATTTTATATGAGCCACTTTGCTAAACGAAATTACGTCTAAAAATACACGATGCTTATTTTCCCATCACAGCTGAATAATTTGCAAATATTGCGGATAAAGGTATTTGAGCCATCTGGCAGCCAAAATTATCAAATATTATTTGCTTTGTCAATTCAAAAGCACATTGCCTGAGGTAACTATTTAGCTTCTGGTGGTTTATAAGGTAAAATGCAACTCTTTACTAACAACTAATCATTAAAACTTATTACTTTAACAAGCTTTAAAAAAAATAAATACATACGTCTTTATTAATTATGATTTTATAAATAATATTCTATATATATATACATGCTAAGTTACGACATGCTTAAATGCGACACCTTCAAGATTAGCTTTTATCATAGCATACGATTATTTATTTGCCCTTATGTTGTAAAACTATAAGTATATAAGAATACCAATTCTCAATAGCTTTAGTTAATTTAATTTTTCTATTACCAAAATCAGTTGAAACTAAGTAACTCAACAGTGTAGACAAAAGCTAAATTGAATTAACGATTTATAAATATTCAGGGATAAAATATGTAACAATTTTAATAATGACAGTACAACTACTTAAAATAATAACGGCCGTATTAAAAAAAATTAAAACAAAATTATAAACCCTTGTTAAGCAAAAACGTTTTTATTTTAATGTCTTAAAGTAGGTTTTAAGCTATTTAAAAAAAAATCTAGTAAAACGAAATTTTCTAAACAGTTTAAATAAAAGTGATTGTGTCTTTTTGTGAATTTCATTTATCAGTGACATTAAAAAAATATTCTCGATAACCTAGAGGTCGTCAACGCTCCAAAACAGTAAGAATTACTTAAGATATTTAGGCGTCAACTTATGTTCATACATACGTTTTTATCTTGAATTTAACAATTGTTATACATATGTATACAATTATAAATATAAATTTCAAATACAATAAGAAAAAATTAGACAATAACTTTCTATTTTATTTATTTTTTTAAGAGTTGTATGTCACTAAAGGGCTGTTATGATATTTTTAGATGATGGTTTTCTTACGACCGTTAATAAAAGTAACCAATAGTTAAAGTTAGGATGCTACTGAGCAGGTATTTGGTTTTCCATTATTATTAGAAAATTTAAAGCTTAAAGTGACCAAAAACTTTTAACGTAATACTTAGGCATTTTAAGTTTCTATATCTATCGTTTTTATTTTTAGCTTATCAATTACATTAAGCTTAAAGTTTATTTATAAAAGCGAAAAAGTGATTATGTATGTATGTATTAAAGACGTGCAATTGTATCTTGTTGTATTTGCTAAACGAATACACCATTTAAATATCTGTTACTACTGGTATAAATGAGCGACTGTTGTTGTATGTTATTATATGGGTTTGCTTTAACGTACTCATTCTACTTATAAGAACAGTATCAGCTACTTATTGTATTGGATTAGGTTAAAGAGAGAAAGAGAGAGAGGTACACTTTATACCTAAACCATTTCTAAGAATAACAATACAAACTTGTAACATAAACATTAAAGTACGCATCAATACGCACTTAAAGCAGTAGCACAACAAAACTGGTATGTTTTGGTGCAATAGTGCACGTCTTTAGTTTGTACATGTGTGTATGCATGTCCGATTACATTCTAACTTTAGCTATCATCAAGTTATAATAACGGACTTTTATTAAGTAAATATATTTTCTTTTAACTGCATTTTAATATATTTTTAAAAGTCGCATAAGTTTAATTAAAGCTGTTTATATATTGATCGTTTGTTTGTTTTCTTTGTAAAAAAGAAGCATTTGTGCGGACAACAACAATGGATGAAAAATCAATGGTAAGTTTTAGCATTAAATTTAAATGTTGGTAAAAACTAATGTTGAACATTTACGGTTTGCTAAAATCTAGGGATTTTTTAAGTCTAAATTATTAAATACATTGTTTAAAAATAAAAAAATTATAACGTTTTTAAAAATGAATATAAAATATGTTCAACATATAAGAAGAAACATATTTATTTCAACAATTTTAATACTAATTTCTCTGATATTTTAGAACACATTTCCTCCAGAAATTACAGCGTCTTCCACAACTAACACTTCCGTAATAACAGCTCCACCCATAGAGGCAACAAAGTGGCAACGTTTACACAGAGCCATATTCTCACCATGGTACCGCAACATCTCAGTAGAGCCCACTATGTTCCTTTACATGTTCGCCTTTATGAATATTTCGGTGGTGGAACATGATTTCTTTTTACAAAAGGCCTGCCGAGTTAATAATAACTTTTCCGATGAGATCTGTGAACACATAAAGGACAGCAAAAATGCTGAATACAAAAAACAAGTACAAATCACCACTGCCCGCTTTTACCAATGGGAATCGATAGCAGCTCATGTCTTCCCCATTATTTTGGCCCTTTTTTTGGGTTCATTTTCCGATAGAAGGGGTAGAAAATTTCCTTTACTAATGGGTTTGTGTGGTAAATTAATTTATTCAGTCATGATTGTGGTGAATGTAAAAATGAAAACATGGCCCCTGGAAATGGTTATTTATACAGCGACTTTGCCAAGTGCCTTAACGGGAGCCAGTATTGCCATATTTTTTTCATGTTTTGCCTACATCTCTGATATATCCACACTGAATAATCGTACCATTAGAGTGACCATTCTAGATGTTTGTATTTTATGTGCCATGCCCACGGGAGTGGCTTTGGGCTCATACTTGTTTTACAATCATTTTAAAAGCTCCTATGTGAATATGTTTATGTTGAGCACTTTGTTGTTGGCTGCTTCAATTATTTACACAATTTTAGTTTTGGAGGTAAAGTTTATTATTTTAATTTATTTTTATTTTAATAACAATTTTTAACTTGGATTTTCAGTGGCAAACTACACCCAAACAAAGACCATTAGGTGAAGTCGGTTGCTGTGGCTTGTTACCCGATTTCTTTGATAAACAACATGTCATTGATTCTTTTGCGGTTTTAATGCGAAAGCGTTCTGGTTCTCGTCGCTGTTTTCTTATACTCTTACTCATCTCTATGGCTTTGTACACATTCCATAGATATGAGGACCATTATTTGTACATGTATACCAGCTTTAAGTTTAAGTGGGATATTGAAACCTACAGTACTTTTAGGATTGTCAATACGTCATCCTTTGTAGTCGCCGTATTATTGGCTGTACCGCTAATGAATAAGATGCTCAATTGGAGGGATACGGTAAGTTTAACAAAAAATAAAGAAATAATCTTAAATATCATTGTCTTCCAACTAAACTTTTATTTATTTTAAAATATTCTTTGCAAAAGTTTTTCTATGTTTGGAATTGACAACAAACTTTTTGTAAAGGCAGATGTTGAAAGAAAACATAAGCGGCATAGGGTCTTCTTAGAGTACTTTTCAAGATCAAAACTGATTAATCACTTGCGTTTTTTTAAAACTGCAAAAATAAAAATATGAAAAATGATTAAAAACTGATCAGAAAACGGGTTAAAAAAAACTCACCAAGTAGAGTTGAGGGTCGTGCACCATTTTCTCCCGGCAAAAGTATCATATATGATCAAAAAATGAGTGCATATATGATACAAATTGAATATATTATTTTAGTTTTTTGACCTTTTTGATATTATTTTGACAAGTTTTTTTAAATCAAACTGAAGCTTATAGAAAAAATTTGTGAAAATAATGATCAAAAATTTCTTTAAATGCTAATTGGGTAGCATTTACAAAAAAGATATTTAATATATTGTTTTCTATATTCCTTTAGACAATTGTATTCATTGGTGCTTGGTCACATTTAATTGCCCGTTTCTTCTACTACTTTGCCACCAGCGGTACCCTTTTTTATGTTGGAGGCTTAGTTAGCAGTTTGGGACCCATTGCTGGACCCATGATTAGAGCGATGACCTCAAAAGTAGTACCACTCTCGGAAAGAGGTAAAGTCTTTGCCCTTTTATCGGTCAGTGACAATGCAGCGCCATTCGTAAGTGGTATTTGCTATTCTCAAGTCTATCAAGCAACATTGAATGATGATGGTCAAGGTGGCAGCGGATTGTTTCTGTTGACCATAGCCACACAGCTGGCGGTGTTTATTTTAATACTGTAAAATTTTCTTATTTCATTTGTTTAATAATATTTTTTTAAGAAAAATTATTTTTTCTTTATAGCTACATTCACCTGGTTTTAGGCGATAAGTCCATTGCAGTACCAGAGGTTAGCGAAAAGGAAGCTGCCACAAAATGAAATATTGTTTTTTTTTAAATTTATTAATTTGAGGTTTAAGGGTTAATTTTATGAAAATTTTTTTTGCCTTAAATTTAAATGCTTAAATATGCGTAAGGAATAGTTACAAAATTAAGTTTATTTTTTTTTTAATATTTTAAACGTTTATCGTTCGTTTTACAAAAAAAATGTTTTATTATATGCCTTAACATAAGATCTTATTATTATATAAATAAAAAAATTAAAGCCAAAAAAAGGTTTTTATATATTTCGAACCAGTAACATTCGATTCTTTTGGCCAAATGCAATGAACTTTTATTCCTAACAGTTACTTATACAATTGAGGGATTCACAAGCTAAATTATGATATCATAATGCCATATGTCCTAAAAGTTGCTTTTCATACTAAAAGTGTCCTAAAAAAATATGACTGACTGCTATACGATTATTATGCTGTCGTAAACTATCCTCAGCCGAATGTTAAAAGCAACAAATGCTTATTTTAAAGTATGTACCAAGATATTATTTAATTATTGACATCAAATGTTAACACCAAAAATAATTTCTCTAATTTGTTATCCTCGTAAAAATTAAAAAATCTGTAAGCGAGTTCTTAATACTTATTAGTTATTTGCTATAATGTCAACAAAGATTATTTATATTTGTTATAAAATTGTATTGTAAAATTTGTAGAACAGTTCTCTATCAGATTTCTTCCTTAGTCATGACAATCTGTGTAAAAGTTATTGTTGTTATACACATGTAGGTGGATATGGTTTAGATATGGCACAAAATTTTTCTATCAAAGTCTTTAACCATATCAATGTTTCTGTCCATACGGCAACATTAAAACAAAAGTAGTAAAAGAAGTGGGACTTGTTTGTTTGTTGCTCTTATCCGATGTCCTTATTCTTATTTTAAAATTAACGATATTAAAAGCTATAATATTGAGGTCAAGGAGTCATTGTTTACAAAAGTTTTTGCAAGCAACCTTAACCTGAATATTTCAAGTTAATATCTAAACCAAAAGGAATTTAGTTTGAGGGCCTGTGGTAAAATTTAACATGTTTGGGGGTGATGTTAATTCATTCATAAATGATTGGCTTTATCCCACAAGTTTACATGAATAATTTTTTTCGGAGACAAAATATCCTTACGCTGGTGTAAATAAGACATCATATTATTATAGGACCTTTTTATTTTATCCTCTTTTATTACCAACAACACAAACAATTTAAATATCTGTTAATATGCGTTAAATTATTAAAATCTGCTAAAAATATTTTTTTTTTTATAAAAATGCAAAAACAAACGTTTATATGGTAATATCTTTGTAATAAGTTAACTTAAATTTTTGCACAACAATTGCAGTAGTTTTTGCTTTGACATTTTTTTATGGAAAAAAGTTATAACTTTTCATAACTTTGGAAGTTGACTTTATATGGGAGCAAGGAACAATTAAAGAACGAGCATCACATATTTTGGTTAAGAGATTTATGTTAGTACTAAATGTTTTTATGATATTTTTTATTTCCACATTAAAAGTTTTAACAGTTTAATTTCTAAGAGTGAGCCTTATATGGAAACTAACGTTGGTAATGGCCCATTATTTCTTAAACTTAGGAGGATACATTTTAATTTTTGTAAAACCTATTAGAAGTGAATTTTTTCTGAACAAAACTATATCTTGTGGTTTTATGACCATTGAAAAGTTTTTAAGGAAGAGGAGCTTTATGGGAAGGCGTTTGTATGAAATTTGTTTTTGTTGAATTAATAAAAATTAAATTTAAAATAATTGATTTATAAACACAGGAGGTAATTAATTACAAACAAAATTATTCGATTTGTCTTAAAACCAAAAAAAAAAAAAATTGAACGACAAACCTTTAAATATTATTACATCATTTTTAAAAGAAAGTTTAAGGACGGTCGCCGTTTTAGTTCTCCTAATATGAAACAAAATATATTTACTTTTTTATCGTGCCACGCTTACTATTTAAAGCTCTATTTGTTTTTGGCCGAACTATGACGAAGTAATTAATGCAATTTTTTGGGACCTTCACTTTTTCAGTTTTTAAAAACTTAAAAAAAAAAAAATAACATATTTTACCATTAAAACCCAAAAAACCAGTCCAATGGTGTAGCCTCCATTCAATAATTTAATATATGTATAAAGAATATCCAAATATTTTGTTGCAATGTTTGCGCCAAAATTAGTAAAATGATAAAACTTTTGTTAACTTAATTGATTTTCACATTTTTAATATACTAACTTTGACTTTTATTTATATTTGGCAATACTGTCATAATCATAACAGAGAGCAGGCAAAGCTCTGCAAAGTGTAGCACGTTATTTTAAACATTTTGATTGGTCGTCTGAAGATAATAACCGCTACAAAAACCAGCACAGAGAATGTAAACAACAACTGCAGACAGCATAAGAGAGAATAACAGAAACTTGCAGATGAAAAAAAAAACGAGAGCCAGGAATGGTAAAGTTAATATGCTTGTAATTATTTATAACACTACCTATTATTGTTAATAAAAATTGTAAATTTTTTAAATTAATTTTTTTCATGCTTCATATAATAATGTAAAAGAAGTACTAAGTATTTGTAGAATTTTGTAGTCAAGTCTTAAAAAAGATTACCAGTATAATTTTATTTATTAGTGATTTTATAGTTTAATATTGATTATGTAGATATAAAACTAAAAAATTAAACTTACAATTAATTTTCTGAAGACGCTAAATAACAGAAAATAAATTATAAAAATACTTTTGTTTTATATATGTATAAAAAAACAGCGAAAGACTAATAATTAATTGTTTTAAACAGATATGAATAACTGACTATTTATAGGCAAACAAAATGTTTATTTTCATCCCTGGTCAAAACAACAAAAGCAGAGAGATATAGAGATTATTAAATACTGAGTTCTACTGTAGTAGTAAACACATACACACAAACGTATGTATGTAAATTATTAACCAACTAATGAAAGTAATAATTGCACGATAAAACGGGTTTTTTGAATGATAAAAAAAAATGAATGCAAGACAGGTTTTTATTAATATTTCTTCTTCGGCTTAAACTTCATAAAGGGCTGTTGGCCAAAGGTTTTAGTTGTTGTTATTATGTGGTTTTAAATATTAAAGCTGTTTGTTCTTATAAGAATATTTAAGTTATTGCTGTGTATTTTGTACGAAACACCCTGTTGCATCAAATAGTTGGCTGCACAGATACATAACCCAACCTCACCATTTCAGTGTGTTAATGGTGTGGACAAAGCAGCGCTTTTTACTGTATTCTAACTGTATTGTACAATTAACACGGTTTTTTATTTTTTTACATATAAAATTTATTTTTCCAAATTCTCTTAATATATTGTTTCTTAAACCACTATCATTATTCTAATTTCTTAACGTACTTAATACTTATCTAAGATCTATTAACATTCTTTAGCTTAAATTACTTAACAGTAAACAATCAAAAAAGGATTTACATTTAAATACATTCATATGAAATTTCCAAAAAAAAGGAGTAAAAAGGAATACGCTCTAATTAACACGGTAAAAAAAACTTTTGTGTAAAGAAGCACAAAGAGTCTTTTTTGAACGTTAAACAATCATGAAATTTTTAGATTTTCATAATAACTTTTTTAAAAACAAAAACACAAAGTTTTACTTTAAATCTAGTATTTTAAAGCCAACATTAGATGTTAACCGTAGCTCAAAATACAAAATGTTAAAAAAAATTAAAACCAACCAAAAATATTTTTTTCTAAATGAATTAGATTTAGATAATTGTAGAAACATTTTTTTAATTTTGCTTGAACAATTTTTAAAAATATTATAAACAAAAATCGAACCTAAAAATAACAAATTGGAGTTTTTCCATATGCCCTAATAAAGGATAGAATCTAAAATATTTTTTTCTTTACCTGTTTAAGCACCTTAAAATGCCATTCGAGCTCTACAAAAACCAAAAAAGAAAAAAAAGCAACACCAGTTACACATGCATATTAGCGTTTTTTTTTTCTTTGGCGCGAATAAGCAAATAAGTTTTGGCCACACTGCGCACACGAGAATAAATCGTTGTGTGTGGATATGTAAGTGTATGAGTGAATCTTTGGCTGGCTGTTTGGCTAAGCATTTGTTAGCCGCTTCTGTGAGCAGAACCAACAGTTGTTATTTGTCGGTCTTAAACGAAAGAACGAATGTACGTCCGTACGATTACAAGCACGCACTGTTCATAATAATTCGTCCATTAAAGTGAATTGCTAAGCGTTTAACGCTACGGATTGTTTTTATTTAAGAAATAATACGAAATTTCAAAAATATTATTTCTGAAATTGTGCTAAAGGGAGCATACACAGATAAAAAACGAAAAAATTAAAATAAAAAAAGTGTACTTAGGTACATATGTACTCTTAAAATAAAAATTTTCGGAGGTGTGTGTTGCATTATATTTTTACAAATTCAAAATTATTGAAAAAAAAATATTTGAAAAATACCAAATATATTTGTTAAAAAAAGTATGAAACGGTTTTAAAGCTTTTGTGTGCGTGTATTTTTGGTTAAGAATTGTTGTATGTGTTGTGTACGTGTTTAAAATACTTACATACATATGTGTGTATGTATGTATTAGTTTAGTAAATTCTTATATGCGTCCACTTTTTTACGGTGTGTTTTCTGGCTGTATTGTTAAACACTAGACAACGACAGTTTTAATTGGATTCATATTCTTTTTGTTGTTGCTGTTTCAATTCTTCTTCTTCTTGGTATTTTGTTCGTTTTCATTTGAATGAACTCGAAACAAGTTTTTCATTGATTTTATGATCAAAAAAAGACTAAAAATTATATATGTACATACAAAAAAGTTCTATTTCGAACAAAAATAATGTATGTTTGTCTGATTGGAACAAAAATAGGAAATTAAAAAAAAAATGTATGTATAAACAAATTTTTTCCCGAAATACATATGTACATACATACATATGTTAATACATTAATATGTTTAAAATAAACGAAACACAAAACACGCAACATAAAATTTATTGCTTACATTAACTATGTATTTCGAAGTAAAACCGTTAAATTTCAAATCCAGCAAAATAATAAACAAATTGTAGACAAAAACAAAAATATCATAAAACAATCACAAACACAAACAAAGAAATAAACAAAAACAAGACAAAAAAATAACCAAAACACTCTCATTTGCACACTCTCGAAAAAAAATTAAAAAAACTTTGTGCATTTGCAACAAGTTGTAAAAGTGTTAGTGTTCGTTCGTCTGTCTATCTGTTGTAATTTAGAAATTGTTAAGTCATACCTATTGATATTTCTACTGCTTCAGCGTTGCCAGATATTATAACCGGAAATTCTTTTTGTAGCCGAATGTTTAAGTTTATATAAAAAAAAAATTGTTTTTGTTTATTTCTGTTTACAAACAATAAAACATAATTTGTTTTTAAGTTTTCATTCATAAAACTTAAAATTCTGGAATTTTTTTATTTTCATTCATTTTATAAAATTTTTTGTAAATTTTTTAATTCACCAATAATTTCTAATAATTGCTTAGAAGTGTAATAAAATTTCTTGTAAATTATGGCAACTCTGTTTGCTTCATCAATTTCTGTTTAACCAACTTTAAAACATTTTAGATTTTTATTTACTTCAGCCAAAGGCATCAGCAACAACATTTTATAACAAAAAAAAATAATTAAAAACCAAGTGTACATAAATTCTTTAAGAGAAACATTCTCGAAATACCTTTAAAACGAACAAGCCCATAAAAAAAATCTACGAAACACTTAAATAATAAAATTTTTTTAAATAGATTTGTGAATGGAATTTTAAGTTTACAACAACATCATTAACATTTACTTCTTTATTGGGTTAATTCTAACAAAACTGAAGAATTTTCAAAAAAAGGTAATTAATTTTTCAATAAAACTTTTACACAATTTAAAGGTTTATTAAGACTGTATTTTACTATTGTGCTATTTTAATTTCATAAACAAAAATATTTACGTATAATAAAGACAAGTGAATGATTTGTAAACACACAATTATGATAAAAGTTTCAAATTTCAACAGATTTTGTACATACATCGCTTGTTGGCTTAAACTAATATTTTTAATGTGTATTTCAGCCTATTAATTGGTAACCACAACATAAAAAGAATACCTCATAAATATTGTACGATAAGCGTTCGATATTAAAAAAAAGGAAAGACAGATAAGTCCGTCATAGAATTATTATTATTAACATTAAAAAAATTTTTTATATATTAAGTTTTAGTCAATCTGTGCCAAATATTTTTTTAAATTACTTATGTACATACAAACATACATTTGTAAATGAAATTAACAAATTGTAAAAGAAAATATTTAAAAAAAAGTTCGCCGTCTCGATCTATCAAAAAAAATAAAAAAAATTTAATTAAAAGGAAAGGAAAGGAAAAAAGCACAAAACATTTTCAATTACATGATAATCAGACACAACGTTTATTATGTCTTCTCCTCCACATTCGTCTGTTTTTGTTTAATTGCAATATTAAATAATTTTTCTTTAATTTTTGTTTATTTATTTATACATATGTACATGTATGTATGCATGTGTGTATATATTATATACATACCTATTATATGCCGAAGTTTTTTTTTTGTTTTTCATCTAATTTTCTTTTTGTATAAATTTTTATTATGTCTTTATTGAATTTCGGGTGCCTTTATTATATTTTAATTGTTTGCTGCATATTCATGTGTATGTGTGTGTTTGTGTGTGCGTTTGAAAATGTCTGCATTTTTGAATGTTTTAAAAATATATTTATTTAATATTATTTTTTATTGAAAAAAAAAAGAAAAATAAAAATATTGCTGACGTCATGTACGTTTTACAATTCATTCTTTGTTTTGAATGCAAGTGAATGTTTTTTGAAGTGATTAAGAAAGACAAGATCACAAAAGAAATTATGAAATTATTTTGTAAGTTTGAAAAGGCTTGATATAAAAAAATACTCGTTCTATGATACACATATCGCTTAAAAAACATCCAAAGCTTTGCTGGCTTAAAAGAAATATTCCATAACCATTTTCCTTAAATGAGGTTATGTAGCTATAATTTTAATATTTGTCATCTGTTTAACGAACAACTTATACGTAGTTTATTTTAATGTATTTATTACACTTTCCTAGAGATGTCCAAAGGATTGCCGTCATTGTATGTCACATTACCCTACAACTAATGATTGTTTATTGTCTTTATAATGTATTATATTAAAGACTTTATAGGATCGAACATGCATAGGCTTAATATAAAAAAAATGTATTTTATTAACTGTTTTCGTGACTATGACATTTGTAAATAAAAAATTAACTCAAGGTTTATTTAGCAAAGTCTTCGATCATGGCTATTCTTGAAGTCACACCACCACAAAGACGTTACTTTAAAATATATAACAGGTTGTTGCTTTGGTTTTCCATAAAAGTATGACACAGTTTTTAATGCATTTTATATTTTAAAAAGTCCAAAACTGGAGCCAAATATTTGCATTCGATAGCAATCGAAATTAAGAGAAATTTTATTAGAAATTCTTCTTTTCCAAAGTAAAGTGAACTCGCACGTTCGAGTTAAATTTTGATCGCTATCGAATGCAAATATTTGGCCCCATTTTTGGACTTTTTAAAATATTCTTTGAATTCTGTTAACGATTATTTCCTTGCGTGTTTTTATAATCTTTCGATGCCGTTCTATAGAAGTAAACAGTCGACGGCGTAATATTTTTATTTAAAAATACCACAAATCTTAGTTTTTTAGGCCTGTGTCTTGAATTTTTATAACGATAAAATTGAAACAAATTGCTAGGGCTTTAATAGAGTTTAACTCTTTGATACTTCTGCGAAATTTTTGTAAGGAATCGCAAGTATGTATTTAGAAATGAAAATAAATTTTTTAGAAAAATTTCGTTGCAATTTTTTTTTTCAAATCGAAACGGACAACAAATTTCAGACTGCCTAATTTTGTATTCGGCAAATATTTTTTTAAAGATCATACTGCAATAAACATAAAACAGTTCAAAACATAACAGAGAATTCTAAAAAAAAGTTTTTTTAACAATTTGTATTTATTTATTTTGGTTTGTTTTATAAAAACCAATAAGTTTTCTACACGATGCTTCACGGTATTTTATATATGCAAAGAACACTAATTAAATTTTGTTAAATAATGTTTTATTTATTTTGTCATTGGATGAAATCATCAATATACATATATTGTGTATATTTTATAAATATTTATGTATCATCAATCAATTAATTAGTGATTTTTTTTAATCGGATTTGGCTGAGATCAAAAAAGTTTTTATTATTTTAAATTAATAAAATTTAAATTTAAAAAATAAATATTAATAAATTAATAAAAATTTTTAAAAAGATGAGTGTTTATCGAAAAAGGCCAATTCATAGAAATCGTCCCAAAATCTAAGTTAAATTTATTTTAAAATGTATGAATCTCTTAGCCATTCCTGAATTTCACCTCACCAAAGGCAAACATATTTACACTTGGCTGATATCGTTAGACTTTAGGTAAAACACATTGATAAGTTGCATTAAACAAAGAGGAATATAAACAAGTAATAGCGCTATATTTGGCTGTCTTATATGTATCTTGAACAATTTTTTTTTGCTTATATCTGGAAAAATCTTTTTTTTGTGAAAATTCCTAAAAGGCATGTCTTAAACGCAAATATAATAAATTTTGTATAAAAAAAATAAAAGAGATTGGTAGTCGTCTATTTGGCTTATATCTCGATTAGTTATTAGGCGATATTACTGATAGCACGCAGCTCGAGAGAATCTCTGATAATTTGATATCAGTACCGGGTTTGTACGACATAAGGGGACTGAGAAAAGTTGATTCAACAGACAGACGGACATGGCTAAATCGACTTCCTTATCTATAAGGATTCAATATATATATATACTTTATCGGATCGCAAATGAATATTGTAGAAATAACAAACGGAATGGCAAACTTATATATACCCTTATCACCTTAGGTGAAGGGTATAAAAATAGTGTTTGTATGTTTGGTGTTTCTCTCTCTCTTTCTCGCACTACCTCTGAAAATACATACAAAAATCCATACGAAAGCACATTCCCAAAGTAATCGCATTCATATAATTTATATATTGTAGTGTTAAATGCAAAAATTGTGTTCAAAATGTAAAAATGTTTTTTCAAACAACCGTTGTCGTTCTCTATCCAGAATCGCAATTTAAATTCAACACAAATAATTTTATACAATATGGAGTAGGGCATTGTGTGGTCGGACTTGGCTGCCATAAACGTTCTTATTTGTTTCCAAGATTTTGCTTGTTTGCTTTAAAAATTAAACATTGTGAAATACTCATTGTTTTTATAAGAGTTTCTCGCTAAGAAGATTAAATGATTATGAGTTTATGAAAGAAATGACAAAAAGCACTGGATTGGGTCGGGAATGTGTGATTGATTGGAGTGACTCAGGTGTGACTGATTTTGTAAATAAAAATAGTTTGAATTTACATATTTTGAATAATAACGAAATACTGGTGGTTTTTTGGGGTTTTTGTTAACTTTTGTTAAAAAAAGCTGGCTGACTGGCTAATAAATGTAAAAAATAGTTGATTCTATAAAAAAAACATATAAAAAGAATTTTAAAAATATATGTTGTAAAACATGGTGATGTACGATATTTAAATGCCAAATAAAAGTACAAAATACTACATGTTTTGTATGTACATATGTATTGTGCATTTATGTATGTACATAAATTATTTCTAAACTAATAAAAATAATACTTTTTACATACATAAATAAACGTTAAGCTTGTATTAAAAAATTATTTTTTTGTTTGGAAAATATATCCCTTAAATAGCTTCATATTTTAGTCATAAATTGGAGTTTGGGATGTAGCAGAGATGGCTTTAATAAAAATATAAAAACATGTTTTTATATAATAGCACAATTTACTTTTGATTTATATTAATAACTAGCCAAGCCCGGCGCGCGTTGCTACGCCCCTT
>NDXZ01137801.1:0-12054 GCA_003055125.1 Paykullia maculata | reverse complement strand
AATGACGACTATGATGAGTATGATACAACTGTTTGTTGCTGATGACGATGATGACAACAATGATGGCTTAACTTATAGTTGTTGGCAAAATACTTGCACACACAAAGAGAAATTGTGGTAGCATTAGCCTTTTACTGAGGCCACAAACACCAAACTAGAGTGTCAGCCAACAGCATCGGTATTAGCAACATTCAACACTTGAACAATGTTTTGCCAAGAGCATTAGAGATGCACTGTGGGAGCGCTTGATACCATTTTAAGACAATTGCCAAGCAAAATGCATTCAAACGTTTCCCAAAAATGTATTTTGTTTAGCTTACAAAAATGGTTCAAACTGAAATGCTAAATTTTGTAATCATTTCATGTTGATTTTTATACCCTGCACCCTACTCCATGCGTAGCGATCATGCCAAGAACAAAACAATCTTATATTTACCTTTAATATGTAATAGCAAATTACCTTCTGCTGTTGGTTTGTTGAAATAAACTTCCTTAAGTCCTTAAATGCTGAATATTTCGGTTTTTTGTCCATATCTTTTTTGATTGTACTATCTCGTTAACTGTCGGATTTTTGGTGATTTTTTAGCAAGAAGTAAATGGTCCGTACGATATCGGAGGGCTGATAAAAGTTAATTTCAACAGACGGAAAGATGGTCAGACGGACATTGCCAAATCGACTTCCCTGTCAATAAGGATTTGGAATATAATTACTTTATGGAATCGCAAATGAATATTGTAGAAATAGAATGAAAAACTATACCCTTGTCACCTGTGGTGAAGGGTATAAAAAGAAAACCTGATGAAAGTATGAAATTAGACCCACTGTATAGCCATTTGTGCCTTAAATAAACATCTCAAACATATTTCTAAGACCCGAACTTTTCCCAAGTGACGTCTCAAGTATTTAATATACATATGTATGTATCTGCCCAATACTTAAGAAAAATTTATTACAATTTTTCTCTACATATGGTGCACTGTGAATAAGAGAAAACCCAGAAAAATATTTCCATTTATTTATTCATTCGTTGGTGCACTTAAGTTCAAGCTGGTTGACATAACTTATTATGCGTTTTTGTGCGTACGATAGAGATCTTTTGCGAGGGTTTGTTGAAAAATCAAAGAACATTTAACTTGATTTAATAAAATGTATTTAAATCAATTTTAATTAATTTAAAATTTATATACAAAACGTAAGTTGACTTAAAAGTCATTACACCGCGTTACAAAAACGAGCTTTTTTATGTCCTATGAACCAAATATACTCTTTTGGAAAGGGGAGAAAAAATAAAAATACACGTGTATCAAAAATTCAGCTCGATTGAATCACGGAAAAGGGTTAAAAATCGATACAAAGTCTTTCACACAGGCGGACAGACGGACTCTACGAGCTTTATACTTTATTTACTGTCCGCCTGTGTGAAAGACTTTGGATCGATATTTAACCCTTTTTCCGTGATCCAATCGAGTTGAATTTTTGCAGGCAGACTCGTGGAAATGTCTGTATCACGTCAAATTTAAAAAAAAAAAAGAGTTTTTAATCAACTTTCAGATTTTCCTGAATTTTTTTTTTGAAATGTTTTAAAATAAAAAAATAAATAAAAAAAAAATTCTGACGTGTACATGACGTGTAAAATCGCCGATACACGTGTATTTTTATTTTTTCTCCCCTTTCCGAAAAAGTATATTTGGTTCATAGGACAGAATGTGCATAACGCGGTGTTATATATAAAAGAATTTTTTTTAAAAAAACTCGAATTCATTAAAATAAAATTAATAAAAAAAAAATACTCTTCTCTAAAGAAAGGAATTAATGTTACATATTAGACCATATATTCCGTAATAAATTTGCCTAATAATTCTCGTCTAGCCCTTTTCAAACAACCTCCTCTAAGACATTAAACTATTTTGGTATTCCAGTTTTTGTTCCCCTAGTTTTCTTTCCTTGACTTAGTTCCTTAACAGATGCTTATTTCTTATATTTCCGTGGCAATTCATTTCATTTTTTTTCAAACATTCATGATAGTCATGAATTTTCCGCAATTGATGGTCTAATTACATCACTAGCAGTATACCAAGACCACAACACTGGCCACAGCTACAGAGAACATAACCATCGACATTTCGACGGCTGACTGGCATCTTTATCTCCCCTCACACACGCACACACATTTTAAGTGTCATGCATTCATCTATTTTGCATACAAAACTAACCGTCTAAAGCAACCAATTTATAAACCAAAAAAAAACATAGAAAAAAAATCGTGAAGATGAAACCGTATCGAAACAAAAACGGTTAAAAGAATGAATGAATATTAAAGGACATGTTCGAAATCGTTAACAAAAGCATCAACTCGACCAGACAAATGCTACGAAAAGCAAACAACAACATGGGGACCCCGTATATGAATATGATGACTTTTGTTTTCAAAATGCAAATGAGGCAAAATACTTAAAGTCTTTTTGATATTCATGACTCTTACAGCAACAATGACAACAATTTCAGCAACAGCAGCAACATTACGGCATACAAATAGCAAAACACTGTACAATTGCTGTGACAAAATGGTTTCTCCGGCCTTTTGATACTATTGTTATTAACATTGGCCATGAGTTCGTAAATGCACAAGTATGTGCCTGTGTGAGTATGTATGTGTCTGTATATTTGTTTCTAGAAACGTTTTATTTCTTTATGTACTTACTAACCAAAAGCTTTAAGATTAACGAGCATTTAAGAGGATTCTTTATTTAACATTTTTATTTTTTTAACATTTTGTTGTAGTTTATTGTTGTTGTTGTTGTCTTTGTTTTTCTTATACAGTAACTACTGTTGCTGCGACTGTGACTGCTACATTTAATGTTTGATTTTATTTGTTACAAATTGTCGAGTACATGCTGGCGTATGAGTAATTTCAATTCATTCATTCATTTTATTGTATGTATTCACAAAATGAATGACTTGCTAAGCGCCACA
Source organism: Paykullia maculata (assembly GCA_003055125.1). NCBI lineage: Eukaryota > Metazoa > Arthropoda > Insecta > Diptera > Rhinophoridae > Paykullia > Paykullia maculata. Next base: position 9,080 of record NDXZ01137801.1, on the reverse strand, counting down.
TTATAAGACGGAAGTAGACTAGTTTTTTCATTACTCAGTGCAAAAAAAAATGGGAATAATGTAGTTAAATTGACTAATTTCTTGGACAATTGTACTTTTGGGCGTATTTAGGACATATTTTGATTAATTTAAAGCGTATTCCAGTTTTGTATATCTTTTATGGGTGAATAATTTTCAACAAAAACTTTTGCTACAAAAACTGCCTCTTTACAACATATTTTACGTCTCATGTGTAATCAAATGTATGTAGCTCATTGCGAATTCGTTTAAATTCATAAAAAGTATACCCTTGACTTGCTTAAATATGCATTTATATGCCAAATGTTGGAAAAGGAAACATGTATGAATAAAATTTTTGCTGAATAATAAAATAAAATGTTTTTAACTAAATAAAATAACAGCAATAACGATAAAAAGACAAATTCAACACTTATTCCTGCACAGACATAACCAATACACTTAAGCAAACATATGAACAAATACACACATACATACGTTTATACTTTGATGCCACAACTGCATGTACGAAAAGATGGAGAAGTTATAGAAAATTTTGTTAAAGATTCACTAAAGTATTAACAAGTATTTTCAAGCTGTGTTGAAAAGAAAGAAAAAAAGAGCAAGAGACTCGCAGGCAGGAAAGCAGGATGTTAGGAAGGCAGAAATTTATTTTAAATGCAGCCAAGCTTAAAAATGCTCATATATGGCAAATTAAACAGATTAAGATAAAAATCACTAAATCCACTAGAATAAATTATATTTAAATGAAACTAACAAAAATTAATCCCACGACTCATTTGTACGATTGTACAATGAATGAACGTAATACTGGATGTATTTAATTTACAAATTAAAATTATAAATTCAACAAGATTGCGTCTAAGTTAAAAAATTTTTTGAAAAGTATCATAAGTGAACTCTTTAAAATAACTAAAGACAGTGTTTTAAAAATGTATATTTTCTTAGAGTGGTCACTCATGATTGAATTTATATTGAATTGATAAACTGATTTAATTTTCTCTCTTTTAAAATTGTAAATAGTATTTTCATGAAGTTTTCTTTAGCGCACCTACATAGTGTAAATGCAGCGCAAACACCTTTTTGTAACTCAACCAAAAGCTATTGGAATTAAGAAAATTTCTCATTGTTGCTTGGGAATCAAAAGTTCTCATAGGAGTTATGTGATATTTGTATTACTCCCATATATCGAATCAGAAATAATTTTGTTAAAGAAATGTTTCTTTTCTAACATTTTTATATAATTTTTATTTTTTAATCTCTTTCTCAATCTTTAGTATTTTAATATTAAAATAATTATATGTAGTTGTTGTACATTATAAGTTTTCGTTTTTTAGAGATGTTTTCAATTGAATTTTTTTTAAGTCGTTTTTAAGAAATTTTAAGGTGTGGTGCTATTAAAAATACCTTACGGTTTTGTTTCCTGAAAGTATAAAACATAAAACCACGCAGCGAATAAAACATATTTAGATAAAAGCCTTGTAGTATTTTTTATTAAATTAGTTTTCCACACTTTCTGCGTAACAGTTCTAGTGATACCCTGTAAGCCGGTAATTCATAAATTGATTTCGTGAAACCAATTTTTTACGTTTTGAGATCTGAAAATTTTTTTGTCATAATGAATATTATGAGAAACAAATGGCAAAAGATTCACATATAATGTCTTTAAAGTTAAAACGAATTCATTTAAATGAAAAAAAATATCACACACAAACGCACACATATGTATGTTTATCTGTAGGTGCCTAAGTGTGTTTTAAATTGAGGTGGAGATAAAACAATGTTGATATTAAGCAAAACATATAATATTTGATTCTTCCCTTGTGCCAGCTGTTTAAGTAAATGGTGTATTTAAAAACATGTCTGTGCAATTGTCAATGTATGAATGTTTAAGTGATATCTTTCATATTTAATTTAAATACCAGCGAAAATAAAACTAAAAATTACATGACATTTTATACTTAAACATAAATTTTTGTACATGGCAGGTTATTGTAATTAAATTTTTAAAAGTTATTAAATTCAAATTTAAAACGAAAACAAACACAAAAGCTTTAAAAAACTTTGAAGTTAAATAAATCAATTGATAAAATAATAAATAAAATGTCAATTTTTTAACCTAATAACTCTTAAAGTTTTTACACACTTACATTGGTGGGATCAAAAAAAAAGCAGTCAATATGAAAGAAATTTTACAACCACTTAAACAATTTGTGTCATGTCAAACTATGATGATTTTTTTTTTTTTGGTAGGGGCAAAAACTATGTTTCCACACTCAAAATATTTTGTTGTTGTTTTTTTGCATGTATTAAACATTTTTCGCAATATTATAAATAAATATTTTATAATACATACATGCATGTCTATATAGAACACCAGTTACAATGAACTGACGCTTTAAGTATACATACATACATACGTATGTATGTGTGGAATGCATGTGTATGTTTGTATGGGAAACAAATACCAACAGACAGCATTAACTAATATGTTTACTACCACCATCTTCATCATCGTCATTCTGCGAATAGTAGGTGCATGAGGCAAAGCTTAAATTAAGTGTTAATAGAGAGTGTAAAAGAGAGATAGAATGAGAATTGTAAAAAATTACATATTTTAATTAAATAACAAGCAAATGTTTCACTTCCGCCTGAATAAAGTGACAAGCAACCGCAGACAATGGCAGTTACCAATATGGCATATGGATGCGAACAAAAAAATTAACGGTAAAACCAAAATACGAGGTCGGTTCGTTGTGGGCTTAGGTCTAGCTATGAATTTTAATGTCTCTTTAAAAAAACACTTTTCTTATTAGCAGCAAATGATTTTAGTTTGATGACATTTCGTTTTTGTTCTTTTCATCTAAATAATAAAAAATGTTTAACTTCAAGTAAAAAATCTTATTGAGAAAACCACAAACAGCTTATCGCAAGGCAAACGTATGTATTAACATAGACTTCATCTGCTTACTCGAATCAGTAGAAATTGGTAACACCGAAAAAATTTTCACAATATTTCGGATTGCTGTATTTGAGGCTCCCACCCATTTTCATATTACTAATTCTAGATTATCTAAATCTTGTCTTTTTATACATTTTCTTTTATAGAATCTAAATCGTTGCAATAGTTTTTAGTTTTGCAATTGATTAGCTGTTTTTATTATTGATTCTTGTCATCATTTTCTTGTAAAGACCTTGAAAAGTTATTATTTTAAGCATATAAAAAGTAAATCTTCTGGATAGTCCTCGTACTAAGCCATGCACTATATGTTGTAGGTGTAAAAAGGTTAACTTCACTACTATAGACACTCTCATATATTCTCCCCAAATTCATTAACGCAAAATGCGTATGTTTGCCACCGGCAATCCCCGTTTTGCAAGTGTTTTTATGCTCAAGTGGGCCATGTGAGCCTGCAAGTGTTAGAGTGTATGTGTGGTATAACTCCTAATCCTTGCTGTGAAAAGTCGAAAAACAAAAATGTACTGTGACCGGCTGAAATATGCACACACATTCATGCAATGCCATTAAAAGTAGTAGACAACGTTGAAATGATTTAAAAAAAAAATTAAGAGTTACATGGCATAACGTGGTTTCGTTGAGTTGGGTGAATTTAGGTTTTGTTGAAGCGGTTTTTGCGGTCTGCTGACAATTTAGTGTCTGGCATTTGTTTGTGCTGTTTAAGTTTTCCTTTCTTTCCCCTCATTTTGCCAGTGCCAACCACACATACATATATACATACATACATTTCCGTGTAGGTTATACCAATATTTAGCAGTTATCAATAATTCCCTCTGCGTGCACGGATGAGTATCGCTGTACTTGTAACAACACCATTGAATATACAGGTTATTGGGAAAACATTTTCAAATCTATGTTTGTATTTTTTGAATTTTGGATTTGTAGTTATTTTTCTTTAGGGAAATAACATTAATTTTAACACGAACAAAACAGACAAATAACTACGGCAACAAAACCATATTAAAAGCGCGAAAAGCAAAAAAAAAATACAAAAAAAGAAACTTGATCAACACGCACTGGATGTTGGAGGAGTTCTGTTAAAGGTACATGGATTTAATGTACAGATACTAAGACTTGATTGCAAAAGATTTAAACTTTTACAAATGAAATAAGTACAACATTACATAAGGGATTTTATAAAAACTCTTAAATAAACTTTCGTAAATATTTAATACAATGAAAAGTTTTCTTAACAAAGGTTACTTGATATTAAATAACTTTTTACGAAATAAAAGCCATTATTTTTTCAAAAATAAAGAACCTATCCAAAATTTTCTACAGCAAAAAATTGTTCTAAAAACAAAAGACAACTTTAAATTTTGCAGCCAATAATTTCTCTTTTATTGAAAACATTTTTTTTTAATAATTAACATTTTCAGGGGCTTCCAAGGATAATAAATTTGAATTCGGAGGCCATATTAGTATCGAAAAAGAAGAGTTAAATTGGTTTTTCCAATGTCACGAAATAAGTTAAGGCTAATAGAAGTAAAAAAAGGGTTGAGCTTTATTAACTTTAGTATGTTATTTAATTAAGACGATAGTACGTTTTACCTAAAATGTTAAAATTTCAGTTCAATAAAAAGTTTTGCTTTCTTTTTTTTGTTAATTTTTTTCAAATATTACTTACATTTTATTATTTTGTATATTTTTTATTCAATTATTATCAAGTGCTCATGCAAATATGTGTACACTCAGCTGTGTTTAAACGCAAACACCAACACTTACACACTTAAGCTTTGGTTAGTAAATAGGAAAAAAATCAAAAGTAAATAAAATAAAGTAGGAAAGTGTTTGAAATGTATAATTTTCTTTAATTGAAATTTTATCACGTCAATTGCCAAATAACACAATACAATACAAAAACAAATACATACATACACATAAATGCATATAAATACGTTAACAAAACAATAACACATGTATAAGTTGTACAAATACACCCGTGACCTGATGTGTACATACATATGCATGTATGTATTTGTATATTGTGAATATTTGTTATTTTTTTCTCTGTGTAAACGAGCAGTAAATAAATATTTACACACACCTGAACAAACTATATCATATTAGCCATAGAGGAGTAAAAAAAATAACTAAATAAAACAAAAAAATCTTAGAGGTTGTATAATACCTGGCAATTTGTATAAAAAAAATGATGGAACAAATAGGGCAGAAATAAATTGAATCTAGACCGAATGAACGAGTCCCTATATATGGTATATGTTATAACGTTTAATTTGATTTGCCAAAAATATGTTGAAAGTTTTAGAGTTTATATAAAATGTAAGTAACATGTTGTATTGTTTTGAACAACTTTAGTAAAAAATTTTGCACTTTAAGCTTTAGGTACAAAAATTAAAAATTAAATTATAATTTATCTACTTCTCTTTGATAAAATTTTAAATGGTAAACGATTTTTATTACCAGGTTATGCTTTCTTTCGTACTCCAATTAGAATGTCAATTATAATATGTATAAAATATTTTTACAATCCAATTAATAACTAATATACATACATACATATGTATATATGTAGTTTTGCATGTTTAGCAGTTGTATTCCGCAAAAATTACAACATCATGTCATAAATATATGTAATAATACCTTTTAACAAACATATAACATCATTACTATTTCGTACAACGTTGCTTATAAAGTACAAAAGTATTGATTGGCTTTATTACCATAAAAGCCTGAATCTGAAGGCAACAAATGGCAATAGAAATTGTTTTTGTACAGGCGGCAGCAGCCATAAAAACTGCTAAAATCAACAACAACAAAAAAAACAGGGGAAAAAATAAATGTGCGAACAAATAATAAATTATTTACACGTCTAGTGTCAACTGGTGATGTTTTTGTCATCGTTGTCGGTGCTCTTTTGTAGTAATTTCTATTGTTTGTCGGTCCAATGAAAATGTTTTCTTTTTTTCTTTTGCACATGCCCCTGCATACATAAACTAACTACTTACTACATTCAAACATACATATTTATGTATTTATTTCGTAAAATAACTGAGTATTAAATGTTGTTTAAAGTCAACACCTACACCAACAGTTATCGAATTGTTTTATCAGTTAAAATAAATACCATAATAGATATATATGTATGTGTGTGTGAGTGTGTATGTGTATAGTAAAAATGACAGAGTGAAAAAATACGTTAATTAAGTACGAATATTGTTTCACCATTTCACAAACAACTGCAATTTAAATAACAAAGTAAACAAGATGAAAAGAAAGTGTAACAAAATAAACGACTGTTTAGTTAAACATAAATAATTGATTGTATGCAATTGTTCACTAATTTGTCGTTAGTATTTTGTTACATAAGCAGGTTAGAAGAAGGAAATTATAGGAACAAGATTAATCTTAAATACACAAAAGAAAAGTTGTCAACAGTTTAAACGAGTTAATAACAAAAATATCTAATAAGCGAAATAATGTTATATAATTTTGATTGTCAGCATTAAGTGCAGTAAGTTTGTTCAATAAAAAGAAGCATATACTATCAGTTACTCTTTTAAAGTAAAATTACTTAGAAAGGCCTAAAATTTATCAAAAATTTAATGATACATTTTGGATTTAGTTTTTCAATAATTTATTTTAAACTATAGCGTCAACTGCAATAAAACTTTCTCACTTTTTATAACGTAAGTGAGCATTTCAATTACAACTGGTTTGTTCACACAGACTGTGGCCTTTACGAATCTGAAAGAAAACATTTTTAAGGTATAAGCAGCCGCACCAAAAATTCAATACGTAAAATTACTTGTTAACCAAAGTATTTATATGTGGAAACCATACATGTTGACTGCAGCTTTTAAAACGCTAGTGGAAACCATTTCAATTTTTTTGATATGCATATATGAAGTACAACTTACTATTTAAAACAGTATCACATAGTAAATTACCCGTTATATATCTAAACATGGATTTGTAGTTTTAAAATCTTTGCATTTAAATAAATAGATGTTAATGTATTTTCTATTATAGCAAATATGTTACAATAAACTGTTTCATTTCAATTGTTACAGAGATTCATATTAAAAATATAGTAAAAGTCAACAACAAAGTATCTAAATGAATAAAGCCTTTAATAACCAACTTACTAATGTTTGCTATTTTATCTAATGCCCATCAATGTTGCATCTACTCTATTTTGGCACCTCATATTTTAGTAAAAGTTTTCAAAAGTTGCTGTTGCTTTCTTATCAATTTTAGCCTATAAAGTTAAATACTCTTACATTTGTTCTTCAAACTCTATGAATTATATGTTTGTTTTCTTTTCTTCTTTTTTCTTCCTGGAAAAAACTGAAAAAACTCTTTACAATTTTGTAAAATAACTTTTGTTGCTTTTCTTTTTTACCTCTTCTCTTTCGGGCATTCATTTCTTTTTTCTTATGACTTGTTATCTTAATCACTTGCCTACAGCTTTAGCAAGCCTGTGTAATACTTTAAACCTTCTTATATAATTCGTAACAGTTTAACTTTAAGCTTCTTCTAGAATAAAGTTGAAAAAGAAGGGAAAAAAATGTATATTGTTAAGCGAAAAAAATTAATTGTTCGAAAGCAACCGACACTACTAGGCTTAATGTTTTGAGGGATATAAAAAATCAAAAGCAAATGCCTTGCAGGGCAAAAGCAAAGCAAGTCGAAGTATTATAAAAAGGGTAGAGAAGTTAAAAACGCATAATAATTTAAAAAGCCCCAATAAAAATATTAAAAAATAAATTCAGTTTACTTTGTGAATATATAAGTACCCTACGTTAAGGAGAAAGAGGCAATTAACTGTAAAATAATTAATGAGGTAACACGATGGCAGTGATGCCAATTAGTTAAATTGTGTATATTTAAGTAAATGTTTACCATCAATAGAACATTTTTCTTAAAGGCTGATGTTAGCAAAAATTTAAGTTAACAATGCATTAAAAAATTTAATGCCCATGTGTTGTGCGAACGGGGTTATGTGTTAATAATCAATGGCACCCAACTTAAAGTTACCAATCTGAAAATTGCCAATACCACTCTATAACTCGAATCGACTTGATTCGTCCTTTAAAATACTTAAGCAAATTTACCTTTTCTACACATTCTTAATTCTTATTATATGTTATTTTTTCTTTTTCATAAAAAACACATTTTATTATTTTACAAATCAAAATACCGGAGTTAATGGTCTTTAATATAAAAATATATTATTAAAAATTCAATTTGTTTAATTTTTTTCAAATTTACCAACATTATTTTATTTCTCATATCAGGTCTGTTCCAGGTAATAAAACAGTCCAAACTAGCACAATTTTTGTGCAATTTTGATAGAAAATGAAAAAGTTAAATTTTTCATTTTCTGTACAAAGCTGTACGAACTTTTTCTTTGAGTAAGTTACATTTAAAAATCGAAAATTATTACTTACAATTGATTAAAAGAGAACGTGCAATAGTTACTTCCATTTTGCAAAAAATTATAAAGAACTGGTTTTTACTTTTTTCAGTTTAGTTTCATTCACTTTTTACAGCTGTTACCAATGATGCAACTGTTTTGCTTTTAAAATATTATGCATTTTAAGCGTCTAAAATCACTGAAATAAAATTAATTTGAAAAATTAAGCAGCATAAGTATATCAAGATGTTCAATTGTGGTTTTTTGTCACATTCAGAGAGTAATTTTCTTTTTACTCTTAAAAGATTGGACTGTTTTGTTATGCACCTAGAAAAGACCTATCGTTTTTGGTTTATTTTAATTGAATTTATTTTCTTTATTTTGGTTTTCTTTTATTATTTTAACTTTGTTTACTTTATTATAATTTTAACAGCTGTTCTGGTAAACTTTCAAAAAAATTACAATAGACATTGATTTGCTTATAACTCAGCTGGCAACTTAAATTCAATTACCTACAAATTAAAGTCAAAATCCTCTTTTAGACGAAGTTATCTACAACTCTAAAGTTGTTATTTCTCATGTGTATGTGATGGCCGGGACCCTAGGACCCTCGTCTTGTATACTAAAGGCCTGCATTTGAATACTACCAAGTACAGACTAAAC
>NDXZ01137800.1:0-13975 GCA_003055125.1 Paykullia maculata | reverse complement strand
TTGTATGTAAATTAAAAACTTTAAATTCATTTTCTAAAACTAGTTTTTTTTTAGTTATGACATTCTTTCAGTAAATGAGCAATATGTATGTATATTCAATTTTTTTCGTGACGTTTGGTGTGATCACAGCTCATTATAACGATTACAAGTTAAGTGTGTAAAGGTAGAATAAGATCGATTTTTTTTAGTTCTGCTACTCACTCACTCTATAACTCGCTTGATTGCTGACTCTTTCATTATCTTCCAGTATATAATGTGTGTTTGTGGTAATGTGTCAACCGTTTACAATGTAAACTGTCAAATTTTACATTTTGTGGTTACTAAGCAATATGTAACTAAAATGTGTATAAGTTTTTATGGACGGAACATGCCATCACTCTTGATGGGAATGATACATGACAGGAACAAGATGATTTTGTCATGCTTCTTGTTTCTCGTTTATTTGAACGGTCTGTCTCTCTTCTGCCAGTTTGTTATAAAATGTATGCTGTGGATTATAGGCAGCTGTCACACAAATAAAAATTTAACTTAAAATAATTGGTTATCATTGCAAAAAACTTAAAATATATGTAAAAGTATGTGTTTAAATAAACTAAAATGCAATGTTACATTAACTACTAGTTTTGTGTGAAACCGATTTGTTAATTTTAGAACGACATGGGTGGCAAAGAAAGCCGAAAAATAAGATAATAAAATTAAGTTTTAATTTGTAGATGAAATTATTCAGACAAATGAGAGGGCTTTTTAAAATATCATTAATTATTTTATTTAATCTGAATTTAAACTAAAAAAAAAGCTTAGACGAAAACAGATTGCCTAATTCATTAAGAAACTAGTAAGATCGCTACATTCGGCTATAGCGAATCTTATATACCCTTCACTACGTTCTCTATATGTGTATATTAGTACATTTTTTTCAAAATTTTTGCTTTTTTTCCCAACATAATCATTTTTGTGTTAACAGAAACAAAAAAAAAATACAATTTTTTTTTGCTAATATCTTGAAAAAAATTTTTTTTTTGCTTAAAAATCTAAAATTTTTTTCTTTAAAATTCCCCAAAAGACATGTCTTACACATATATATAATAATTTTTAAGTAAAATAAAAATAAAAAAAACATAAAAAACCGAGGCAGTCGTCTTTTTTTGCTTATATCTCAGCCGGTTATTGATAGATCTTGCCAGCTTTCAATACCGATTTTCTCGAAAGCATTTCCAAAAGTTTGATACCATATAGAACCCAAAGTGATGTATGGGAGCTACGTAAACTTGATTTCAACATACACACGGACAGACGGATAGACGGACAGACGGACATGGCTAAATCGACTTCTCTATCTATAAGGATCCCGAATATATATACTTTATAGGGTCGCAAATGAATATTGAAGAAATTACAAACGGAATGACAAACCTATATATACCCTCACCACATGTGTGTGTGTGAAGGGTATAATAAGAGTATTGTAAAGGATCGTTTGCCGAGTAAGCACAAGAAGCATTCCATTTTTATAGTCACTGAAAAAATTCAAATATTACTACTTCTTACAAACAATTTTATAGCGACTATTTATATGTCATGTTCTTTAGGTTATTTACCAACCAGTAGGCTCTCTTTATTATTTACTATCGCATGCAACAAAATAAATAAGTAAATAAAACTAAAATTAAATAAAAAAGAAACAACATCACTTACAAATAGATAAGTTAATTTATATAATATGCGTGACCAAGATTAGGTCTCGTTACATTTTGCAATAAAAATCGAACCAACATCGAATCCATTTAATTTCAATTTTTTTTTTTATTATTTTTAAAATTCTAATTGATTGCAGCATGTGTCCAACCTCGGGGGTTTCACATTATTATAACATTACAACTTGTTTATTTAAGTTGCAGTTTAACAAAAAAAAAAAACATTATTAAACCAACAATTTTTAATAAACAATTGGTAATCGTCTTAAAAATGTAAGGACTGCCATTAAACTCTAAAGCAATTAAGAAACAGATGCATTTATTGAAAACATAGTTGTAATTGTGTTTTAAAGAAAAAAATAATAAATAACTCGTTCATAAACGTCAAACAACTGGCTTTTTTTAAACAATTTAATATAAAAAAACAAGTAAGAGCGCTATTTGGCTATTTACATACCCTTCACTACATTTACATGTTCGAAAGGTAATTAAAGTCTTAGAAAACTTATTTTTTATGATATAAATTCTTGTTTATATAAGGTTTCCGCCTATATGTTTGCGGATTCTGCGCCAGTTAGTCCAATTTTTTTTTAACATGTTTGTAGTTTAGCCAAAACCTGCAAATTTTTTTTGTGTTTTGTTTATAAATCCGCCGGTTTGCGATTTCCAATTTTCTCGGGAATATTTCCAAACGTTTGATACCACCTACAACTTTGGGTGACCTATGTATGTGACACGGAAAAACGGACAATATTTAATCGACTTCCCTTTTTAAAGGGACCCAGATCTTCAAATGCAGATCGTAGAAATGACAAACGGAGTGACAAGCCTACGCATATCCTTGCCAACTGTGGTGAAGGGTATTATAAGATATAAGCTAAATAAAAATACGTCAATAATCAGAACAACTAATCCAGCGAAACAAATAACCCTTCTTATATGTATAAATATACACTATCCATCCAATCTTGAGTTTGTCATTGAGTTTGAAAAAGAATTCAAAATTTACATATTGTTTGTATTTACTCGTAGCATTTTTTAGGCAGCTTTTACTGAGGTTTGGTAGCTTCTTTTACAAAATAGATTTAAAACCAAAATTTTCAATAAAGCCATAAAAAACATGTAAGAGCGCTATATTCGGCTATGCCGAATCTTATATACCCCTCACTACGTGTATCTTCGTGTATCTTTCAAAACACACATACATACATACATATATAATAATTTTTGTGTAAAAAAAATATTTGTTTTTCTTTTTTTTTCCAATTGACATGTCTTACCCACAAATATAATAATTTTTGTGTAAAAATACAAAAAAAAATTTTTTTTGTTTAAAAATCGAAAATTTTTTTTCTTTAAAATTTCCCAAAGACATGTCTTACACACAAATATAATAATTTTTTAATTAAAAAAAAAAACTTAAAAAAACGAGGCAGTCGTCTTTTTTTGCTTATATCTCAGCCGGTTATTGATGGATGTTGCCAGTTTTCAATACCAATTTTCTCGAAAGTATTTCCAAAAGTTAAATACTACACATAACCGTGGGTGACCTATGGGAGCTACGTAAACTTGATTTCAACATACACACGGACAGACGGATAGACGGACATGGCTAAATCGACTTTCCCATCTAAAAGCATCCCGAATATATATACTTTATAGGGTCGCAAATGAATATTGAAGAAATTACAAACGGAATGACAAACCTATGTGTGAAGGGTATAATAACATGTAATACAATTACAAATAACATTCTATGATCATTGCCATTGTAGTCTAAAATCCTTAAGTCTCTGACTGGAATCAAACCCACAACTCCGCAGACTGACAGACTAGCATACTAGAAATAACACCGTCGGGCACCCTACACCCATATTCATTAAGCATTTTTGTTTGCTGATTATCAATATCATTGTAAAGCCAACATTTTCTCCCTAATCGAAGTTGGACACTTATAAAAACTATTTAGGCAAACTTTAGATCATTTTACGATCTTCTTATATTAACACCCGTTTTAAAGGTTTGCTTGTGTATCTTCTTGAAGAAATTCTTGTAAATTTTTTTTATTCTTGTTTTTGTTGTTCTTGCTGTTGAATTAAATAATAAAAAAACATTTAATTTATTAATTAAAAAAGCTATTAATCAACATAATGCTTTGTAATTGGCGGATGCTGATGATGTTTAAGACGAGTTAAATTACAGTTGTGCTCTGCGGTGGGGTTGCTTATAACTGCAAAAGGTGGAAGTGGTCGAAATAGTGGTAACTGACTGATTGAGCAGTGTTAAAATATTGACTCTGCAGGTGATTTCATGTGAAAAGACTGTGCCTGCTAAAACTATGTAAGAAGAGGTAAATAAACTCTATAAAGAAACGGATGCATTACCTAAACTTTTTTTTAATAATTCTAAAAACAACCAAAGGTAATTTATTATTAACTTAACTGTTGGCTAAGAAAAATTAATCATCTATCTGTGATGAAAAAATTATTAAATATGCCTATTTGAATGACTTTTTTTTAAAATAGTTAGCAAAAACAAACGTTTAAAAATATGTACATACATATTTCTTAAAGTTATTTGTTCTAAGTCAGAGTTTTTCTTTTAGTTTTTTTTTATTAAAAACTTATCTACGACAATATTTTTAAGTTTAAACCAGTCGAGTCAATTAGATATTCTTAAATATTTAACATTTTTCATAATTTTTTACTCTTTCACTTGTATTGACTTTTCTATTTGCATTTCACCCATCGATTAACACTATTCACACTCATTACTTGCCTAAATCTATACCAGTTAGACGACATCACATCAATGTCCGGGCAATGGAAAAGCTGTCCAAGCAGCTTGTAAAACATGAATACAAACATAAACACCCTGAATAAATCTTTGTGTTCCAAATTGAAAAAGGAAAAATTAAATATCTTTCAACATCAACTCAACTGAAATAAATATATGACCAGAAATTTTTTTACGATGGCTACTGATCTAAATTTCTGTACGAGATGCAGAAAGTCAGAGTTCTTAAGTTAATGAATATCCTCAAATATGTACTGAAACGTCTGACTGTGTGGTAGCCTGGCAGACACTCAGACAAACACTGACGCACATAATAAATTAAAAGTCAGGTTTATTTATGATGCTTATTCAAGTCACTGAGTTTTTGTGTTCAATGATTTTCTGTTTTTATTTCATTTGTATGAGTAGCGACTATGTATCTGGGTGTCTTTCTTAATATTTCGTTTGGTTTCAAAATGCTGTTAAATGCTTGAATGCATTTTGCATGAAATTCTTGTTTAGTAACTCTCTCCCTCAATGTTTTGGTTTGTTGTAATGTTACTAGTTGCAACTTTAAAAGCAAGCAACATGCCACCATGAAGGCTACTACTGTAAGAAATGTTAAGGAATTATTATTACTGCTGAAACATTCAAGCTGGACACAAAAATTAACTCGTTTCTTCTACTATTTTCTTGTGTAAGTAAAGATATAATATCACGATGGAAATAACCAGTGAAAAACCCAAGGAGGTTAGCAGGAATAAACTTATATGCACATCTCGACGAAAGCTTTAGTTCATATACAACTTTTAGAAGTAATTTGAAACAGTTAAAAAAAAGTGTTGTGGCGTCAAAAATAAACAAACAATTTAAACAGACAAATAAAGTTGTTAGGAAATCGTGTTTCCTTTTATTGTGGCTCATTCTTTTTAGACGTTGTTATGCTGCTAATAATATGTACATTGAAGTTAGATATGATCTGCCAACAACTATTGCTGAAGAACGTGCTGTACAAATAAGTAAAGCTATATGAACTACTTTCCAACAATACAAGACCTGTTAAAAATTTTTATAAATAGAACCATTATTGCAGTTGGACAAACAAAATACAGAATATGCTGCAAGTGTTCCTTAAAGTTGATTAATTCATTCGTTAATTGGATACTGGACACTAAACATCAACTTTGAAATGCATAAAATTCAAAAAAATATTTCAATAGGTCAATAGTGCTTACATTTTTTGGAATATTCTTTTATTTTTATCACAACTTATTAAAAAAAATAGTTTGCAAAATAAGCAAATTTAAAGTAATAAACATAAACCTACCTATTATAGGTTAATGTTAAGAAAATTTTATCATTTATCAACTTCAAATTTATAAAAAAAAAAAATAATAATAATATGAAAATCTAAAGGTCAGTTCTCAACTCTAGTAATTTTTTTTTGTCAAACATATTTTTTAATTCACCTTATTGATTGATGTATATTTAAATTAATTTCATATTTTAGTGAAAGCTCTATATATTTCTTAAGCTTTATTAAAATATATTAAAACATGTTCTTTGTGACTTTTTGTATAAAACGCTTTTTAGGTTAAGACTTTAAAAGTGTTAAAATTAATTATTTTGTCATAATACATTTCATAATGGCAGCACAAATTTTCAAAAGACTTTTAATAGAAATCGTTATATTTATTGTTGATAAATATATTGTTTCTAAGTAATAATCTTTAAAATTATAACAAAAATGAATAATATGTAAAACAAGCAAAAAAAAATTAATTAAAAGAGCACGAAATAACAAAAGGCGGCAAATTAAGTTTGAAAAAAAGAAGCAAATAAAGTCTCAAGTTGGCCGAAAAAGGGTAAATCATCATTTTAGTCACACAACGGTTACGCTAGTGTTTGACCCTGGGAAATTTATTACGTTGTTTTTCTACTACCTACTGTCTCTCAATTATCTCATAAAGTTGAAGAGTTAAATATAAAACGTCATATGTCACTAACACATTAAATGTCATTCAGTCGTCATTAAATAACAACATTAACACTTTTAATTTGTTACGTTGGTGCTACAGATCGTTTGCAACGGTTCAACAGTTTTCAATATCTATCGTTCAAAATTAACCAGCAAGCAATAAAACAAATGAAATACAACAAATATAATTCTAATTAAAAAAAGAGTTAAACACGATAAAACAACGATAAGAAATAATGAAAAAAAAAAATTAAAAACAAATTAAGCGTCAAAGTGTTTGATGTTAAATTGATAGTACATATTTGCAGCATATATGTACATATGATACACACAGTCAGACATACAGGGAGCTCGCAAATATTTTGTAAACTTGTATGATGACTGACCTCTAGCCAAACAAACAACACTAGTAATGATGACGTTTATTGTTGGGAACTATAGCCATGACAATACGATAAAAAAAAGGTGCGTCTGAGTTTAAGTAAAAAATGAAATGTAAACATATTGAACACAATAAACAATCGACATTAAATGACAGTAACTGACACAGTAGTGTAGTAAAGTGTAGTGTAGTGTGTACGGAGTAGTACATTTCATGCCTAATGATGCGTACAACATAATAAACTAAACTTCTTTGGAAGCATCAACATCATCGTTGAGTGTCGGTGTTGGGCAAAAAACCGGGGTCCGTTAAACATTAATATATTTTATGTAGTAAGTGTAAACGCCCCCCAATAACGTGAATAGTGTGCACAGTTGTGCACAGCCAAACCCTTTTTTAACTTTATGTGGATGTTGTTAAGTCAATCAATTTCATTAACTTAACCCTATACAATTCTTTGCGTTTTTCAAACACATATTCTTTTGTTTTTGTTGTATGTGCCCCAAAGTGTTTTATTGATTGTGCAACTTTCCTTTTTTTTTGGACAAAGGTTTAACAAAGTGTTGAAATCGTCACAGATGTGAACAACAATTTTATGATTGTTATAAAACTATTGAATGTATTACCAGTATTAATCCAACTACTATCTTATTTAGTCTAAATGTATGTATGTATCTGTTTTAAGATTTGTCATCAATATCCGTTTGATTTTGCAAATTAACTGGCCGTAACAAAAGTGTGAATTACATTGGCGCTTTTGTTTATTTTATTCAACTTAGGCAAACTAAAAACCCTATTCAGCGCGAAAATAGTTATATACATATGTATATGTATAAACTGTTTCCATTTTCCATCAAATCTTAGATAATGAACACTGGTCACTCGCATGGGCCTTCTAAAGCACACAAGTTCCAAATTATTTTAAGTATTTTGTTTTGCTATAAGTTTTTGGTGACAGCAAAATTGGCATTTGAATTATGTTGTTGATTTTCTGCTTCATTCAATTTTAGCAGAGTTCACACTCGCATGAGCACACTCTCAGATAAATAAGATGCTTATTTTTTCGAATTAAATTGGTGTATTATTACCCATCTGTTTTGGTAATCCTTTTCTCGGTTAAGAACTTTAGCAACGAGGTTAGTTAAAGAAAATTATTCGTACATATTAATAGAGGTTTCCACCATATACCATATAAAAATTGCTTTGAATAATAAGCAAACTTAATACAATTTGTCGAACGTATTGTTATTAGCAACTTTGTTGCGAAATTAAAAATGTATATATTTTTGGTAAATTATTAACGTTAGTCTCTTATCAACCAGAAAACATAATCATTTGAAACATTATTTGTAAAATAAAAAAGCAGCATCAATAATTATAAAAAATGTTTTTTCTTTTGATTTGCAAATTATAGTTATTTGAGTTTTTATATGGACATTATAAAATTTGGACTACTGGCCTTTTGACAATAGCTTCAATGTTAGTCGCATACGCATAACTGTTTATTAATATCTTTGTTAAAATTGCACTTTGGATGAACAACTTTTCTAATATATTTTAAGATTAAAGAGTAGATTTTGATACATTTGAACAGCCCTCGTTTGGAAGATTTTTCCTTAAGATTTTTAATAATGTTAGTATTTTTTGAGAGTGCTAAGCAAATGGAGTGACATATGACAGTTGGCTGTCAATCGTCAATCCTGTATATGGGTAAATCAACGAACATTTTTTGTATGAATGTGTGTGAGTAAGACTTTTTAAGTGCGTATTTCAATCCTCATGTAAGTCTGACAATTAACTTCGATTATGGAAGAGAACTTTTATTTAAGCCGCTGATTTTTTTTCTCAAAATCAGAATTAAGTACCTGCTGATGGAATGCTTAAAGGTATTAATATTATCTAAAAAAAGAATTGAAACCCTAAATATTCTCATAATCTAATCTTCATTTAGGTTTGTTTTAAAATTTCTCACACTCTTTATTGTTGTAATGATGGTTTTAGAAACATTTATCATTTTGCTTTAAAATTAGTATTTAGATATTTTTCTTTTATTTATTTTTTCTTTTATACATTAGTATATATTTTGGTTTTGCCCGAAACCTTAGCACAGGTGATTGATGATAAACTCTTTTGGTTTAGTTTACTCCGGAATAACACTGGCTGTTGTTTTACTTTTTGTTTTAAAGAAACCAAAACTTATTGGCTGATAACTTTCTAAGCTACTCCATTAAAGGGGTGTCATTTTAAGGGAGTAGCCGTAGTTTTAACATTTTGCCGACTTTAAATTAGGTTTTAACTTAATTAAAACAAATGCCGCTGATTTGTTTTCATAATGAATTTTTGAATTCTTTTTTACTAACAAACCAATGCAAAAAAATCTAAACATTAACACATGTTCGTACAGGTACAAAAATTAAATGAAATCAGAAGGAAAACGTAAAAAAATGTTAAAAAAAATAAAAATCTTGAACAGATTTAAAACATAACCCAGGCAATGATTTACCAAAACGTAAGTGTAAGCTCGTGTAGAAATTTCGCAAAAAAAATTACATATCACTTTTCGAAATATTTTGGGCCTACTATTAATGAACGTACATAAGCTGAACTATTATTCAGTTTTATAAATATTTCTAGCTTTAAATGTCATTTCTTATGTCAATTTACACAAGTACACTACTCTAACCTATTTAAATGAAAAAAAAATCTTAGAATTTTTAAGTGTATTTAAATGAGGCACTTAATATATGCATGTTTTTATTAAATTTTGATTACCTAATATGATGTGCAAAAATTTATAATGTTTTAGTTATATTTCAGGAAAATATTGTGATTGACGTTTTTTTTTTTAATTTTTGTGATTATATGTAGCTTTTTTGGAAAAAAAAACATTTTGTCCCATACAAAAACCGACAACAAATTTTTTTAAAGATCAAAAGAATGCAAGTTATTTGATTTTAAGAAATTAATTGAAAATAAAGTTCGAACGTAGTGGGAACACTGGGTGCTATAAAGAAAATAGATTGAAAAGAGAATTAGTTCGCATCACGCGTAATGGCAACAGAACAAACCACTCATTGTGGTAACAGATTAATGTTTATAGTAGTAAAAATTAAAGAGTTTTTCATTACCAATAAATCCTAATTGAAAATTTAGAAAAGAAATATATGAAACTATTACAAGGGTTGAAAAACCACGAGGATAAAACAAAATTTTGAAGACTAAACAAACACTATTTCGTAGATATTTTGATTTACAATGTATCGATATCGATATTTTTTGGGTTTTATTTCTCCTGTTTTGTATTTCATGTTAATAATCTGTAAAAAATTCTCGCCATAGTCAGCATCAACAGAATGTTATAAACACCGACGAGAAAGTTATGGTCATATACAAGGTGTGTGCAAGTCTTTAGCAATAATTATATTTTATTAATATTATCTACACCTGTAACTGTCAAACTCCATGTGTAAACGCGTTAAAGATGCTCTTATTACAAAAGTTCATGAAGAAAATACTTTTTTGTCTGCAGCAACAATATTTTATCACCATTTTAAAACAATTCATTTTACATTGCGACTTTCAGTTTTAAATGTAAAAGCCAAAATCAGCGATGATATTCGAAGCGAACAACTACTCAGAGATCAACGGTCTCTAGTTCAAAGCACAATTCAAACAGCCCAAACGCCTGAAAGCTTTGTTACTTCCTCATTTTGGTCTGACCATGAAAAGTTGATATCAAAAACGTCAAAAACTGCGTCCGAGATCCCGTCCTCTGGATCTGTGCCCAATAAGCTTAAACAATACCTAGACCTACCTGAGAGAAAAGCTGATCCGTTAAACATCAATAAAAAATAACTTTTTGTTATATAAAGTTCGTTTTTCCTGTATTTTATGAGTTTACGAAATATATGGAAACTTCATTTTTTATGATATCAATTTAAGTCCATATAGGTTTTTCGTCCTTATCTTTTGATTGTGGGCCATTTGAAATTTTTTTTCAAATTTTTCAAAAAGGCATGTCTCACACATAAATATAATAATTTTTGTGTAAGAAAAAAAAATGTTGCTTATATCTCGTTAATTGTCGGATTGTAGTGATTTTCAATAGCAAGAATCTCGGGGAAATTTATGATTGTTTAATACCAAAAAAAGGTTCGTGCGATATCGGGGGCTGAGAAAAGTTGATTTCAACAGATTGACAGACGGACACGGCTAAACCGACTTGCCTATGTATAAGGATTCAGAATATATATACTTTATGGGGTCGTAAATGAATATTGTAGACATTACTAGTAGACTTGTGGTGAAGGACATAATAAAAGTAGTAGATCTAGATGAAAAGCTAAACTGGCAACACTGCATATAACGAAAGAAACATATGTATATGTACATACTTTCGAAAGGACAAATTTATTTACGCACCAACGAGTGTAGTAATTATTGATACGCAAGTAAATCATTACATTGTGATGTCGTGTCAAATTCACAGCATGCGTCATCTCATACTTACTTATTTATATATTAACCACTCACACCTCTAAGCCAGGTCTGAGTTGATGGCAGCCAGATATTGGTTTTATGAGCTTGATTAATCGTAGAGATGTTGATTTTTTTCTGCTCATTCCACCATTTTTCTGTGCTTGTTTGTTTGGCGTTCACTGTTTTGTGTTAACTAGATGGAGTATCTTGTGGCGCTGTCTCCTCTAAATGTAACTTATTTTGTGTTGCGGTATGCAAAATTTGCCAACATGCCTGTTATGTTGTGTGTTTATTTCTTTGAAAATACATACATACATACATACATACATATGTATTTGTATTCAACCTCAAATTGCACAATAGTGTCGTCTGTTTCTGTGGCAAGTTATAGTCACGAATTTCAGCATGCACTTAATTAATTAGCTATGTGTACACTTTTATTTACAATAAAGGTATGTAGATATTTTGCAGTTGCTGTAGTGAGATGCGCGTGTCGTTATCACGCAATACAACATCTCTCTTCTTTAGGACCCCATAATGTGAGTAAGTGGGTATTCGTTTTTCTATTCTTTTTTTAGGAAAGACTTATTGATATGCGTTTCAGGCGTGAAAACTAAAGTCAAGAAAATCGCACCTTTAGAATTTTGCTATTATTACAGAAACTAAACAAAAATTCTGTGAAAAGTTTTCTGTTTTTTTTTTTCTGATAATAAAATCTATTTAGTAAAAGAAGTCTGTTAAGATCACATACAAAATTTAAAATCGTTTAGGAATTACTTTGATTCGTTATAAGAATAGCGGAAAAATCTCTTAATTTGCCGCTATCATTCTGTAAAGGTATAATCTTAATACGTACTGAGGCTAATGTACCAATATAAATCACTTTATCAACTCATTTATCTCCCACACCTACAACACACAAATAGAAATAACACTATCACTTGAAACAATTTACAGTATTCTGGCATCGACTGCCACCCCTTTAGTTTTACTCGCTGCAATAGAAACCCTTAAAACAAAATTGAGTTTTTCTTATTTTTATATACTTATTTATGTTCGGGAAATAACATACAAAATAGCAGTTAAACAAAACGAGTAACCAGAAAATTTCGATTTTACGGCGATTACCATTGAATTGTGATTTATTTAGCGGAACAATTTGTCAGTAGCTGAAGCGAAGAACGATTAAAACAGAAAAAGAAAAACTTGTGATTGCCACAAGGCCTAGAAAGATGCACAATTTATTATTTTAATAGTAAAAAGGGGTTGTTAATGTTCTGGTGAATAAAAATTTTGCGATGATTTGTAAGTCCTTTACACAACCAACAACATTCCTGAATTAAACTTATAAAGAAAAGTAGGGCATTACCATATTATAAAAACTTTTTTTTTTGAGGCAACACAAGGTTTATTTATCTTATGACAAAAATCTTATGATTTTCTAATAAGTAAAAATGTACTGAAATATTTAAACATAAAAATTCTTTTTTTGTAATTAAGCACATAAACTCTATATAGGTTCAGAGGTTTGCAAAATTTAATTTAATTTAAAATTCATTTTTTTTTTGATAAATTTATAAAAACAAAAAACAGGCGAAGTCGGGATTTTTCTTTTATATATTTTTATATATTTGAATATCTCGGAATCCTGATAAATGATCAATGGGACGCGTCAAAGGAAATAAGATGTCGCATAGAGATGGCAAGATATGCATTTTTTAAGTACAGCAAGGTATTAACCAGCCATGATATTAGCCTGACAACTAAATCACGGTTTATCAAATGCTACGTGTGGTCCGTGTTGTTAGATGAGAAAATATAAGAAGCTTTCGAAATGTGAATATACAGACGAATATTGAAGATATTGAGAAGAATGAAGCAGGTCCGACAACTAATTAAGACTGTAAATAATAGGAAAATATCGTATTTAGGACATATAATGAGGAACGATAAATATAAATTTCTTCGTGTCCGTGTAGTAGAGGTCTATGTAGTAGAAGTGTAGAAAATTAAAGCAACGGATGAGAAAAGATAATAAGCTTTCGAAATGTGGATATACAGACGTATATTGAAGATACCATGGACTACTGACTGCATTTCAAATAACGAAATATTGAGAAGAATAAACCAGGTCCGACAACTAATTAAGACTGTAAAGAATAGGAAAATATCGTATTTAACACATAAATATAAATTTCTTCAAAAAATTATCCGAGGCAAGATTGAAGGAAGACGTGCGGGACGCAGGAAAGAACTTTCCTGGTTGAAAAATATTCAAGAATGGACAGGATATCGTGATGAACTTAATCTATTAAATGCTGCAAAGAATAGACAACTGATTAACTTCAGAACTATATAAAATAACGGAATTTAAGGAGGAAAGGAAGTTATTGAATCTAAAAATTTTATGAAAATGTCCATATGTATATTGTTATTCAAAATTGTATTTGTATGATCGCTTACATCCGAAAACCGGATTTGCAAATAAAATAAGAAGAATATTTGTCTGTTAACTAATGTACATATATATGTATGTTTTTTGTTTTTTTTTCTCTAGATGTATTTGCTTTTATTTTAAATGTAACAAAACACTTTTACCCTTTACAAATCCTATACTGTAATTATAAGGTTTAAGGCCAGCAAATAAAAATTAATTCCCATATATAT
>NDXZ01137798.1:51063-61818 GCA_003055125.1 Paykullia maculata | reverse complement strand
CTGTTTGTTATAGTATAACAAACTAGAGGGTCTAGCAGGGAATTAACCCGATATCAAATTGCAGAGTAAGTAGGTAGGTAGGCTGAAAGAAGGAGCCTAGGATGGTCTCATGTCCTATAGGATATACACTTAAGTCAGTAATCGGCTTATTGTGGGCTTCTTGTAGTAGGAAAAAAAGAAAGAGGAAGAAAAAGGAGCGAATTAGGAAAAAAATCTAAAAAAACAATCCGCACTGCTTACAGGAATTCAGGTATACGGACGAATTTTCTCAGCACTTTTTATCCTATACCTTCTTTATTGGGCCCTTATCTGTTTAAAAACAGGGTAGCGACATGCATAGGAACATTTCCGTTGTGCTTGTAAGTTAAAGTGTCCCGTCAGTACACCCATCAACCTACTTAATTCCGGCTTCCTTTAATTTAGAATATACCTTGTCCTATCCTCCTCAGGGTATTCCTAAAGGATTCTGCCAATTGTTTCATTGTTTCACAGTGCCTTGTGGTTTATTTTTGTCTAACTTTTTAGCTCAGCCTTTGTTGCAAAAAAGTCTTCGGGCTCTCTAGATCTACTGACTGAAGTTTTCTTGCCTCAATTGCTTGAATATTTGCTTGTTTATTCCCGTACGCATATGAAGCGTAATTGACCATATTTCGAAAAATCGTTAATAATTTGCTTACACTGCAATACTGTCCTAGATTGCAAATTAACACAACAAAAAATTTATTTTTCAAACTCTCGAATTATAACAGAAACTGATGGCCATTTTTAGGCTGACGCTTTAGGCTTTAAAACTATTATACACTTTTGTTAAAATTATTTAACCACATATTATAAACTACATATTTTTTTTTAATAAAGATCATATTTTGATTAAAACTTTTAGATTTTTTTTAACAATATGTTAAAGATAATCATACAATTTTTAATACAAAATAATTAAAAGAAACATATAGTGATAACTTTAATTGATTATATTATGTTCATATAAAGTACATATTAACATTTATAAAATACACATATAGTTGTCGACATAAGGACTTAAAGATCCCTGTATAATATAAGAATCACTAGCAAACAATCAGCTTCTCTACTATAAAATGTATTATTATATGAGCCCTGAGACAGTCTATACCCAATAAATGAATTAAAGATTTACATGCTTTCTCTTGAGCCCACTTTATAAAGAAGGTAGACAATAAATATTCCTTAAGCATTTACCAAGCAACAATATTATAATTTTCTAATCATAAAATTTTTTTTTTTATTAAATTTAATTTTCCTTTTATCAATATGATAAAAATATAATTATAGACAATAAAAAAATAGTTTTCTTATATGCAAGGATATTATTTAGTAAAATTCCTACTATTATTACGGCATGAGTGTTTAGAATTGTGTTTTTATGAGTTCACACAACGAAAGAAATAGTTGTTAAATTTAAATCAGTTTCTATTGTATAGATTCCCTAGGAAAAGCAATAGACAAAGTGATTGAAAAAAAGCTTAGAACGAAGCGTGATGAGAGGATGATGCATACAAACGTACGTAGATGTTAATAACAATAAGTGCAATAAACTGTTAAGAAGAATTGACTTTTTGTTTTCATCATCATCATCATCTTTGTCATCTCATCTTTTCAAGTGAATTTATTTGAATTACTCAGAAAATCTCCTTTGTATGTATGTTAGAAGCAATATTGTGAGTGTATGCCTCTATCTATTTCAAAATTTTCTATTGTATCCTGTACAATATAGAAATTGATGTATGCATGTGCATATGTGCTTGGGTACGTATGTACGTGTGTCCTAAGTCTTTGTATGTATATATGTGTGTGTGTGTTTGAGACTTCAATCAATTTTGAAAAGAATTTTTAAGTCAT
The DNA here is from genome assembly GCA_003055125.1 of Paykullia maculata. Classification (NCBI taxonomy): domain Eukaryota; kingdom Metazoa; phylum Arthropoda; class Insecta; order Diptera; family Rhinophoridae; genus Paykullia; species Paykullia maculata. The sequence goes on along the minus strand of NDXZ01137798.1, from coordinate 59,940 downwards.
AATACGAATACATTCACAGTTTTAAATACATCCAATCACAAACACATTCTCATTCACACACATATATATGCCAAATAGACAAGGCAAAAAACAACACAAACATTAACAAGAACAACAACAACAATCTAAACTACACAAAGAAGTTTATTGTGCAAGGAAAATTGTTTAAACCGAAGGAACAAGAAAAAGAAATATTTTAAACACCCACATACACACACGTACAATCAACCACATAGAAAGTTAACATTTTTATTTTCTATCCTCTTGGCAAGTAGACCTTGTTCCATTTACTTTAACTGCTTCTACTACTTTTGATGAGAAATTTTACAGTCAATTCTTCGTTACAAATATTTCGACCATAATCCTTTGAACACTTGAGTGGCGAAGAGTTGAAGCCAGTTGAAGAAGCTGTTTAAGACCAAAATAAACTTGCAAATATTTTCAAGCAGACAACAGAAAGGGAAGCATGTTTTTAGATTCTTAAAGGGCTGCTTATCCTTTTAGATAATTTGTAAAGAATGTAACCAGAAGGCCAATTTGTTGGTAAATTAAAAAATTATGTTTTTTTTTTGTATCTATAGGTACCATCATAAAAACTATAAAAGCTTAAATTTATAATAAATTAATGATTTTTCTCAATCATCCCAAATTGAGTTGTAGGGTTTTTATTATTTAATCTTAAGATAAATTTTATAGTTTTGAGGCAGTATAAAGAAGATTGCAAAAATAACTAAGTGTTTAATGACCTCAAAATGAATTTATTATGAGCAGTGTAGTGGCAAAATTTGCCAAATAGAGTACTAAAATGAATTTCTTTTAAAGTAGATATAAAGATAAAAAGAAAAATATGTAGGTAATGAACAACACTTGGCATCGAGGCAATTATTCACAACTGTGGTATTCCCCCTACCACTTGTGAGAGTTGCATTGACATTCTCATTGGCAAACCTGCTCAAAGCAGATGTATAAATGAGTCCAAGTGCGCTACAGCAAGAACCTAATGGTCCAGAATGGATCTCATTGCACCATGTATCTTTAAGGATGCGGCAGAAGGCAGTGAATGTTGCCCCCACGATTCCGGGCACTGCGAATTGGTGGCCATAGGATTGGGACACTTTGGATGAACTATTACGATTAAGGAAAGACGAGTCCATGTACAAACAATTTAAGGATATAATGCAGAATCTGTTCTCGACTCGTAATTCCTGTTAGGTAGGAGGGTACTCTTGGTCCTGAAGTAAAACACCAATATAGTGAAAAGCATTTGACGTTGACTAATGATTCTTCTCTATTTTGACCTTTCTGTCATAACTGCAATTTTTCTACATTAATCAAATTTTTATTTTTCCTCTTTCTATATATATTCCTTTAAACGGCTGCCTGTTCTACCTACCCATCTTTAAAAAGTGCATATATTGTTAATTTATTTTTGTGTGTTTAAATCTATTTTTTAAAGTCTAAAATATTTTTAAAAGATGTGCATCATACATATGTAGGAGATTTCTGAAAAACTTAATCCAATAAATCAAAAAAACTGCAAAGTTGTAGAGGAATAATATAAATAGAAAATAATATTTGTCATTTTAAAATCAATTTTTATATGCTCTTTAATAAATTTAAAAAACGTTTGCAAAATTAAGCTAAAGCTGAGATTTAAGAAAAACAACACGACGTACTCTGTTTTTTATTTAAGCTTTTACTTACAAACCTAACCGGTTCAGCTCTTAAACTTTTTGTATACAATTTTTCTTTGATGTAATAGAGGAATATATCTACGGTGATCAGATTCGTATTAATGAAAATACAGAACAAGGAAAAATTTATAATTTTGTACATTTTTCTTGTACAAACAAACAGATACAGATTCATTCAAATACACTGACTTCTTTTAAAAACATTAATTCTATACATAAATATAAAAACAAATTATATACATTTTAAATTATAGTTATTTAAATTCGATTGAAATTTTTGATCACTTCTTTAAAATGTATAAAAATTGCTACCACATGCTTTTCTGCAGATTTATTATTCTGAATCCTTTTTTTTAATTTTTCTAAAGATGTGTCATCAAATTATTTAGTTTCGAAATTTGGGAACTTCACGCAAAAGAACCAATTTTAATACTTCAACTTATTGATAGACGGCATCCCAACATTGACTTAAAAAGGTAATAGCGACGCTACAATAAATATAACAAAACAGATACCATAATAAAGTTGTTGTTGCAAAAATACTTTAACAATGTCAAAATTATTCCAGCCAACAAAATTAAACAACAATTTTTTTTCTTCTTTTAATTTTTTACATACAAATTTATATTTTGCAGCGTTTGAATAACCTACAGACATGTTTGTAATATTTTTGTTTATTTTCATTGGAAAAAAATTTTCTTATTGGCCCAACATCCGCAGAGATATGGGCGAAAAAACTATATGACTTTAACTACCTTTCGGACATTCTTATAAACACATACTTATATGCACACAAACGTAAAACTGTATTACTTTACGATATGTTAGAACAAAAATTATGTTAACTTATTTAACAAAATTATATTTTGACTTATAAAAACACAGAACAAATAATGAACTCAAAATAAAATAAAGAATATTTTAGGGGTTTTTACATAAGAATAATTTATACAGAACAGAGCTCTCAAATACAGTACTGTTTTGTATAATACAGAGCGGATGGTCACCGTATCTATATGTCGTCACAGAAAATGCAAAACGCCCAATCTAACATTTTAAAAATTTTACAGGAAAAGCAAAAAACAAAAAAAGTGCTACCAAGTTTAAAACAAATTGTCGTATACGAACATAGTGTTAGTTAGGGTTTTATTAATTTAAAGCATTGTCATATCATATCATTGTCATATACCCAAAGGTAATCTCTAGAAGTTAGTCATCCAATAGGTTCATAAATGGCATAGATAGCAAATAAAGTACTTTTTAGAAACAAGAAATGCATTTGTTAAGTTTTAAGCCAACGTTTATTTAAATTTCATTTAAGTATGTATTTATGTATGGAATTACTCAAATATATAAATGTAAATCTAAGTTGTTGATTTTTTCTTATGAAAATACCAAATATTGGTTTATTAGTGCCCATATAAAGGCAGACCTTGACTTCGTAATTACACATTCACTGTCAAAGGTTGTAACGAAAAACTAGCAACGTTTTTTTACAAGAAATAATGGTGGCAAACAATGTTTTAATTCTGCTAATGAAGCTTACCAGTAAAACTTACCAGTTGCGAATCGCCAGACTTGTCAGTTAAGCATTGCATTGTCATTAGAAAAAGTCAATTGACTAGATTTACTAGTTTTGTTCAAGTTCTAACTTCTACAATATAAAAGTTAGGATATTTATGACAATTTTATTTTCTAACTTTTTGGTTTTCTAACATTTTTGCAGAAATTTACCCTCTTGATAGAAATATGTTTTTAGCAAAATTTAAATAATGATTTTAAACGTTTATTATTTGACTGCTATCTTTTTTTATTTATTTCTTATCATATGTGTTATTGTTTTATTTTTATCAATTAAAATGTTTGAGTTCATTCCCCTTCAAATAAATGTCATTTAAGTGAAATAAACTAAAGCACAAAGACACATTTTTTATAAAATATTTTTAACAAACTAAAGATGCTCCCATAAAGTTTCAGCAGCACCCTATAAAAAACTATTTTTTTTTTTTTAATCTATCAAGAAATTCCTACTCTTGTTTGTCTTTTCCTTAACAACATTCTTTTAAACAAAAGAATATTTTGTTGTTAAATCTATTGTTTGTTGTCGCCATGTCGCCAAATTTTCTTTTTTCTATCTTTATCTGCCTCTCTCTATGTTTTCCTAAAAAGCTTACATACAAAAGACAACAACTAAAGAGCTTTAGTAGACAAAGTGCATTTTATGCACAAAAAAAACAACAGACTGCCGTCTGTCAAGATTTATGTACAACAGAAGAAAAAAAACACCAACAAAAAAATGTTTGTTTTCCTTAAAGACGGAAAAAGGAAATAAAAGAATCTCTGTTCTATGTCGTCATGGAGTTAGGGCGAATATAAAAAAAAATGTTAATAAAATAAACAAACAGAAGAAGTGGCACAAAGATATGTTGTGTATGTAAAAGAAGAGTTTATATGAACAATTGGTTGATGTCATTGCATACATATATGCATGTGATGGATCGAGGGTAGTTTAAAAATTTGTAAACCCCTAAAGTGCTTAAGACCTTTAAGCCTTTTATTATTTCTATTTCGAACCTGGGTGCCACTAAAAAATTCTTTTGTTTTAAGAAACAGATGTTAGATAATACGCCAAGTCAGTTAAAGCAACCAATTTCGCACCTCAATGAGATATTTTTGGTCAAATCTTCTTTTACTGATGCAGAAGGAGCTTTAAAATTATTTTACAAACTATGTAATATAAACTAAGGAAAATCTTGCACGATGTTTTTAAGCCTACATAATGCGTCAAACTTATATAAAAAGAAGAAAGAGCAAAAGGCGATGTTAAATCGTATATAATCTTCATCATGTGTGGCCCAAATGGTTCAGTTTTTTCCAAATATGTCTAGAGTTTATCAAATATGTCTGTCGCCTGTGGTGAAAGGTGTAAAAATAGTAGCAGATTTTCTTTTCTGAAAATTTTCAATTTTTTAATGAATTTAAACCTGAATAAGATAAGGAATATTTATAGCCTCCCTTAATAATCTCAATTAAGTTGATATTTGATAATTCAAGATGCCATTTCAAGAAGTTGTTGAATCACAATACAACACTGCAAGTAAAACAAAATGTTTTGCAGTTTTTCAATATTTTTATTTACTTTCTCCAGATTAGAAGACTCCAAGGTTCTGTTTGATGGGTCTTTTAATTGTATGCAACTCTTGTTAAATAAAAAAAAAGTTGTTTTTTTCAAAAGTGTACGAATGGCAAGGCACTTTAGGCAAATAAATTAAATGTCTTCTCAGGTTATCATGTCGCTTTTTAAGCTTTAGTAACGACACTGCTGGAACAGTCCCATAACCGAAGAATAATTGTAAATAACGGTCTTGATTCAAAGTAAATTTTTTGAAACATCATAAACCAATGGCTTTCTTTACTTGAAACTAAACAATTATTTAATCTAATTTTTAAAGCGATTTTTTAAATACTTGGGTTTTTATCACCTTTTTGAAATAATTTAAGTTTTTCTAGTTTTTTTTCCTCTAGCAATGCTGCTAAATATATAAAAAAGAAAAGGTCCCTGTATTAGCTGTCAAACAAATAAAGTTCTTACCCTTTTTACTAGGATATTAGAGTATTTAAAAAGCTAATATTTAGGCTTAAGAGTATGTCTTAATTATATGAAATGCTGACATGAAATCTCACCAAACAGAATCTACATTACAATGTAAAAAAAATGTCAATCACTTTTTTCATTAAAAAAATCTTTGAAAAAAAAAACAAGTAAGTTTTTCTTTTTTACTTTTCACTATAATTGAGTGCGACCAAATTAATTTGCCCATATCGATTGACATTTTCAATTTGTCCAGAGTCACTTTTCTCTTAATGGATTTTTGATATTTTTATACTTTTTTTTGTACTTTGCCTTTCTCCAGATCAAAGAGTGCTAAAGAGGAAGGAAAATGAAGATTGAAATGAACAAACATTATACAAAGACACCAATGTATACCAGACACACGCATGCATACATACATACCTTCTCCTTTAACTACATTCACAGATTCCTTAAAACAAACGAAAAAAATGGAGACAAAAATATCAGAAAAACTTTAACAAAAAGGCATTAACTATTTACCAGGCAACAAACCATACATCTTCTGCTTTTACTATCATACATTCATGATGCTCGTGAGAATTTCGATGATGATAATGATGATGGAAAAAATCTTTTATTTTTTATATAAAATTGTTTGAAGTATATTTTTGCTTTAAAACTTGCTTGTGATATTGAATCGAATAAGGAAATACCAACGAAACTCACTTATACATACACAAGAGATAGGGACATTTAAATAATGTTATAATGCACTTTTACATACACACGCACACTCACACCGAAAGAGATATATACTGGTAAAATAATAGTTACTTATTCATCTAAAGATGCTTATGTTCAGTCATACATTAATATGTCCTTTTAAAAATGACCACAAAAATAATTTGTAAGGTTCCCAATTTATTTTATTTCTTTTTTGTCTTCTTATTTAATGTTCGAGTTTAACGTCCTCTCAAATGTGTCTAAATAAAATCTGTCAAACAAGAAATATTAAAAAGAGAATGAAGAGTTTTTTTTATCAAAATGTAAGACCTAAAGACTTTGGCAAGAATTCCTTTAGACTAAAATAAATCAATAGCTCTTTCCTTTATGGGGAAAGGAAAAGAAAAAGAATAAAAAAATTTGTAAAAGGATCATGTGAAATCTTTAGAAGCAATTGCTAAATATTGAAACATTATCAAATACCAGCCAGCACTTTATTAAAAAATCAAAATTAAGTATGAAAACTTTAAATTTTTTAAATTTGCCTTTAATTTTATTTGTCATAGTTTGGCAACCCTCTTGTATAATTCATATGACAAAAATCTTCCTTTTTTTCTTTTATATTTTTAACGTTTTTTTATTCTTTTTTTAAATTTTTCCCCTTTTTTTCAAAAGTGTTGTGCTGAATAAACGTTGTTTGTGAAGTGGCTGAAGTGCACTGAATGTGAAATGACTTTAATACAGCCGTCCGAACATCCAACAAAACAAAAACGAAACTGAACAGAATGACATACAGGACATTTTTTTAAACATAAATATATGAAGAAGAGTATAAGGGGTGCATGTACTGTCTGCCTGAATAACTCTTTGTTGGCATGTGTGGTGTTAAAGAATTGGAGTTGATATTGGTTGGCTGAGGCGTCAAACTAATGCATTTTGGCTGTTGATCTCTTACAGTTCAGTTTATACACACAAATACTTGCAGGGATAAGCAAACACACTCTGTAGCACAATAGTAAAGGCAAAGCAACAGCAAAAAAAAGTGAACAAAAATCTTTAAAATCCTTATATTTTTTTTAACATACAGCAACCACCTTGTTATGGTGCCATGAGCAGCAAGAGCCTCTTCTCAAACATTTAGTACTTTTTTGTCTTTAGTAGTTATTGGGTCTTAATGCTTGAACTGCTGATGTTGTTGTTTCCGTTGCTGTCCAAATACACAGCAGACCAAAAATGACACACTTGATTGAGAATGGAAATGAAAATTGTACTGGTCATGTGAATGTGGAAATGTAAGCCTTTCCTGTTATGTTTTGTTGTTTTGTTTTTTTTTCTATTCAAATCTTGATTTTACAAATTTCTAATGTCTCTTGTTGTACATACATAAAGTATTAGTGTTGTGGTATTGATGGTGGTGGTGTAGTTGCAAGTGATAGTGTTAGTGTCAGTGTGCTAGTTATGCCAATGACCACAAGTGTTTTAAAGTCTTCTTCTCTGTTATAACATTTACAAAACGTACCATAGATTGTGGATAGGCAAAATATATTTTGAATGTTCTTTGTTTTAACATGAAACCAGAGTTTCTTAAAATAAAAAGAAGTTGAATTGAATATCATTTTATGCACTTAATGCTTTATAACATTTTGTAAACTTGTTTTGTGTAATAAAATCCAGACTTACCATATTTTAAAAAATTGCACAATTTTCAAAATCTGGTACCTTAACTTTATTGTGAATAAAATTAAGATTTATCAATCGATTTTCTTAGCTTATGCCATATTTTTTTTTTAATATACCTACCTATCTGATCTAACATTAAAAATAAAATATTTTTTGTCTCAATTTACTTTTTTTTTAATCTGTAAAAGCATACAAATTAACAAAATTGGAGTCGTTTTTAAGTTACGATAAAATCTATGGGGCAGCCTCCTCTCGTGAGTTTTAAGAAAACCTTATCAATAGAATTTCAAATTTAACTGCTTTTTCATAGTTCTTTTAACTAAGAACATCATGTTAAACAATTTGTTTTTATTTTGTGGCATAGTAAAATTAAAAACTTTAGTTAAAATTAATAAAAAATCTCTTAAAAAAAATTATTTTTGCCGATAACATTTTATTTTTGGAACAATTTTAAACAAATTCTCCAGTTATAAAAAAAATGTTTCAAACATTTCTAATATTCAAAAACTTTTCAAAAATTATTTTAATATTTAGCATAATTTTGGAAAAACATTATAAAATAATCATTTGTTGCTTGAATTCATAGTCTCGCAACGTTAACGTTTTAAAAATATATAATAAAACCACATGTCGAACAATTATAATCAAGCAATTGTAAAATTATTAGTTCTACACATTAAGCCCAAGCGAAACACTCACCAAACTCGAACTCGGCCAATTTGATTAAACAATGGGCTTAATATTTTAATTATTATTGTAGTATATGTTGGCCTTGGCTTGTTTAACCTCAAACTTAATAAACTTAAAAAATCTTTAATGAATTTTTTGTAATAAATTTTCGGTATAAAAGAAACTTCCGTAAATCCTGCTTTTGTAGCAAAATTTGTTAACCCATATCGTCCCAATCTTTAATTAAAGGGCCCTTATTAAAATGTTTTTGTCAAAATCCTTGTTGTTCAAGAGTGTCATCTCAACCACAATCCTCTTCATAGATATGTTACATTCAACACACTGGAGTTAAAAGCATATTTAAAGCTTTTTAAATTTTTAAAATTAGAAAACGCCATAGAAACGTTGGCAGTCTCTGAACGTATTTTGGTTTTCTAGGCAACTTGGAAAATTTTTGTTATCTCACTGATAACTTTTTGGTAAAACAATAATTTGGTTTGATTTCCCTACGTTAGTATTTTTATCTATTTTTTTTTT